>SNQJ01S0028715.1:61081-104956 GCA_010110895.2 Picea sitchensis
GAGTTCATCCATATTTACTTCTTATCAACCATGACAAAACAATAATGAGTCATATTTACATCAAACAATCTTGGTTCCATTACCCAAACCTTTGTGCTATGGGGCTTTCTTCAAGGGTTGACATCAATGACAACCAACCTTAATCAACAACAAGGCTAATGGATGTTGGGTTTTAGGTACAATGTTGGACATCCTAATAGAAAAATACCTGGAATAAAAGTCTAAGCACCTCAACGATAGTACTATAAGAGCTTAGGTACATTTCATAAGCCTAACATGAAAAAGAGGGAGGTGAAGGTGTATCCATCACTAAGCAAAATAAACAACATTAAAGTCAACCTAGTTTGGAGAATGACAAGATTCAAACCATCCTTTCACCTTTCTAAATTATTAATTTATCATTTAACATATAGTCGAAACTCTCGAAAAAACTAATCACATCAAATTTGGGTTTCACTAATAAGAAATACAATAAATACCATTTCTCATTTTACAAAAAACATTTTACTACTAACTTTTTCTATGACTATATAAAATCATAGTCAAATACTATATGTTTGTTTTAATACACTAGCTATAAAAAAAACATTAAGAACTAAATAAAGATAAAAATATATATAATTTATCCAACCAAATAGTAAAGAAAATAATACTTATCATATATAACACATTACATTGTAATGTGTTATGTTATACCACATTACAATGTAATGTGTTATGTTATAACACATTACAATGTAATATGTTATGTTATAACACAATATTACAATGCAATGTGTTATGTTATAACACAATACATACAATACATAGTAGAGAAAATAATACTTATCATGCACTTCTAGAGTAAATTATCTCATATACATGCTAAGTTATACTTGAGATAATGAGCTAATACCAAATGCATTTCTTTTTGAATTTAATATATTTGTATGTCTTGATAATAAACTATTTCATATACATGTTAAGTTATATTCGAAACAAAATGGGCCAATATCAAATATACTTATTTTTCCATATTGAGATACCATACTAAACACATAACATAGGTACAAAGAAACACCACAACATTGGTCCAAAAATGAGTCTTGGGTTTTTAAGCATTAAAGTCATAATGAGGTGACCTCACTTCTATCTCAAAATTGCCCATTCAACTCATAACAAATCCATATTAATAACGATTAAACTTTTAACACTCTTCTTTATCCCATCCTCGACATGGGGTTCCGTGAAGATGGACTCTCATCTATGATGTAAGAAAAATAGAGTTTAAAACATCTATGATGTAAGAAAAATAAGGTTTAAAAAAGTGATACAAAGATTTCCATCCCTTGATAATTAACACTTGCAAATGAATTCCTTTATTTGGATATACTTCGTTTTGCATTTAATACTAAAGTACCATACTAGTCAGATAATATAGATATTAAAATAACTTATTAATAGGACATGGTGAAAGCTAGATAAAGTTTATTCAACCTAGAGTGATAGAGAAAATAGTAACAAAGGTAACATACTAGACACATGCATCAAATACTATATTAACATTTACACAATCATAAAATACTATATACTTCGTTTTGCATTTAATACTAAAATACCATACTAGTCAGATAATACAAATATTAAAATAACTTATTAATAGGACATGGTGAAAGCTGGATAAAGTTTATCCAACCTAGAGTGATAGAGAAAATAGTAACAAAGGTAACATACTAGACACAAGCATCAAATACTATATTAACATTTACACAATCATAAAATACTATATACTTCGTTTTGCATTTAATACTAAAGTATCATACTAGTGAGATAATATAAATATTAAAATAACTTATTAATAGGACATAGTGAAAGCTAGATAAAGTTTATCCAACCTAGAGTGATAGAGAAAATAGTAACATACTAGACACAAGCATCAAATACTATATTAACATTTACACAATTATAAAATATTATATTAACATTTAACTTAAGTATATAGATATTATATTAAATTATCTCTTATTTAACATATATTTTGAGTGGGCTTAATGATTAAGAATATATGTTTTTTCTTAACATGTTACAAATTTAAATGAAGAGAAGAATAAAATATATACCAAATAATCTTAAAAATAAATTATTATTATTATTAAAATATAATTCAAACATAATAAACTAATAACAACTAGCACAGCTACATGATTGTGGCTGATGAACGTCGAAAGCCCTAATTAAGGTTTCCATCCTTCTATCTTTTCTCTGTATTTCCCTCTTTTGATAAACACGACAGCAACCGCCAGCAAGAAGACAACAACTTCTGTAGCACAGGCTATGAATCGTCCTCTGCGACGCTTGGAACGCGAGTTTATACTTGTTGGCAATGTAGAGTTTTATACAGAGTTTCAAGGAACGTGGCAATGCAGATTTTTATACATATTATTTTTTCTTAATTAGTTAAGGTGTCAATCAATGGTTAGAGAAGTAATTTCTTAATCATATTAAGTAAATGTGAAAAAGTAAACAAGGTAACGGAAGCATTTAGAAATGTAGGAAGTTATGAGAATTAAATTTCATCCATTGATTAGAGAGTACGACTAAGAATATGCCAGCATCTTCAATTGTTAGCCATAAGATTAGAATTTTAGATTAAAAGGTGATTAATTGTACCCATTATCAATAGGTGTACGCCTTTCAGCGTAATTATGCTGCTTTTTACAACCATATAACCCATATATTTACATGTCATATTTCATATAACATATATATCCCAAAACCATTGAAAAGACACTGAACATGGCTTCACGAAATCCAATAATTACCATTTAACATTTTCTAAAAGACATTATATGATGTTTGTTTTAATGTACAAGATATTACAAAAATCACCGAGGGGCAGATCTAATCTGTCTCTCACGACAGCACTACTTCGACAATGGACTGATTTTATAATTAAGTTCCTTGGCATTTTCGAACACAACATGTTGCATAACAGTTTACGTGTATAAATTTTATTTTTTAGTCTTAGTCTAGAAGTCAACGAAGAACGTACATATAAAATAAAGTGATCACGACAGACACGTGAAACGTTTGTCGCTTGTTTCTTTTCGTACATAGGTTGGCGAGCGCTTCACGTATTTGGAGATTCCATTCCTGTATGCCCACGCTGCTGCTGTGTAGTCGTTTTCTGTAGTCGCGACTCGCCATTCATATTTTTCAAGAATGAAAAGAAGGACAAAGTTTCCACTGTTCATTGCTAGTGGCTGGCGTTGCGAAAAAGACGAACCCCATTAAAATTCAACGACGGCTGTGGGCATGAAAAGTTTATAATGTGCACATCCTGCCCAATACCCTGGCCTTTTAATGTTGTTAATTATGCGGACGGTATTGCAGTGGCAGTGGCAGTCGCATCATGTGTTAGGGAGTCTATTTGATGTCAGACAGAACCCATTACGGTCGGACAAATCTGGAGGAAGGTAATCATGTTTGCAAGGATGGGAGCACAAGTGCCATCCCGGGTTAAAAGCTCGTTCAAATGTCTAAAGAAAATTATTTGTGGTTATTTACGTTTGTAACAAGTCAATCTTATATTAAAAAAAATGTTTGAATATATCATTGCCCTTTTTCTATTGAATTGAACAGTCATAGTTGTTTCAGGATAGTCCAAGAAATTTGACCTAATATCTACTGTACGCCTCCTCGCCCATCAAAATCCAATTTTGTTCCACTATTGAGCCAGAAGGATTGCATACACCGAAAGTTTGTCAATTTAACCTGATTACATACCTTGAAAGTATGTCAATTTAACATTCTGCTCCAGGACTCGATTTGATAACATTTTCTTTCATCATTGTGAAAAGTTTGTCGATTTAACATTAGTAAATACATTGAACGTTTGTCAATTTAACAGTGTGTTTCAGGACGTTTTATTTGATCCTAGTGGTTACATCATTAGCCTGTTTTGTCATGATTAATGATGTTTATCACTAGAGTTTTAGGTTACAATAATTTGTATTTCTATTAATTATTTTTTTTTTCTTTTTATAAAATGTTTATAGTTGAATACAATTTGTATTTATATTAATTAATTTTTTTTTATATAAAAAGTTTAAAAATTTATATTTGAATGTGTAGGTTTTCATAATTAAAAATAATGTTATTTAATTTTTCTGGAAATAAATTATATAAGTTTAGAAACATACACAGATTCAAGTAGACTCTCCACCCATCTTCATACACAGTTTCAAGTGGACTCTCCACCTGTCTTCATTTATAAATAAGACTATACAAAGTACTTGTCCTATGATATGGAGGAAATCTTTTTGAACAATCATTGGATACAAGGATTAAATTAATGAGTAGCAGTTGTAAAATCAACAACTATATTATCACCAAACCCAGTACCTTTAAATTTGATTTTAATTATTTTCCTTATCTCTTAATAATATTAATTTTATTTTACAGCTGTTACCCATTAATTTAATCTTTTTCTCCAATTTTTTTTTTTTTTAATAACATATCACCAACACTTGTTTTATCTTTTTACAACTTTATTTGTCAATAAAGATATATGAAGCATGAGGTGTTTCTAAACATAACTCATTTATTTCTTGATTATTTCCATATATATTTTACTGAAAATAAAAATTATTATATCTTTATTATTTTAATTCTTAATTAAAGAGTTTATATTTATTTATTTTAGTATATATTTTAATGAAAGAAAAATTTATCATAGTTTTATTATCTTAATTTTTGATTAACAAAACTTAGATAAAAAAACTATTAAATATCAAACAAAGAACTAATTCCTATCAACTTTGACTTAAGAAACACTTAATTATTTACAAATATCTATGATATTTTATTAACAAACTTCTCAATATGTACTACTAAACCTAATTTAAATTGGCCACATTATTGACATTTATATTCTTTCTTCACATAGATTCATTCAAATAACAAAATTGTATCTTAAGTTTAAGTTTAAGAGCAATGATATATATGAGTTAGTGCAAGTAATAAAATTGCATCTAACACCAATGACTTATAGGTTAATGCAAGTGTAATTTAATTACTTTTTAATTTTTGTAGTTACAAATCTCAATTGCCAATAGCCAATATTGAATAGATTATTAATACTAAAGAATAAAGTGAAAAAAAATATATTGTTTATGATAATTATTATAGCAATAACAATGTACTAAGTAATATAATATACAAGCAACATCAATTTAAAAAATAATAGTGATTGGTTGCAATTTAGTTAAAAGATAAACTTTAGTATTATTCAATGTTTTCATTTTTTAATCATAGGTTATTTAACAATATAACATTAACAACTTACAAATAATATAATATATAAATAGCATCCACATAGATTATGAATAAATCTAATTATACAGTTGATGTGAAAGATGCACATTAGCATTATATAATACTTTTATCTTAGTTGTAATCATTATTATTTTAATTATTAAATAAGATGTTGTTATCAAATTCATATTTTAATAACAAGTTAATTAACAACATAACATTAATAAAATTTACATAAATATAATAAAAAACAAAAATAACATTCACATAAAAGTTAATAAGATTGCTTATAATTAATGAGAAATATAGAACATTAACATTACATAATGTTTTTCAGTTTCATATATAAACCATACAAAATATAAACAATATTTACTTAAAAGATAAATATGACCAATTGCAATTCATATTACTTTCATTATAATTATAAATATAAGTATTTTTCATGTAAAACATATAAACTCACATTATATAATACTTTTATCATCATTTTAAACATTATTATTTCAATTATTAATTATAATGATAATTTCAAAAAAAAACTTTAAGATTTAAGATGTAGTGTCTTGTACCAGAACTTTATATATATCTTCTCACCTTTAAAAAAAAAAAATAACTGACCAAAATTGTATAATTGTATAGCCAAATTTGATTATCATTAAATATAATGTTCCTCTCAATAATAGTCATCACCATGTAATGTATTATCACTAGAAATACATGTACACTAATCTTTAAAAATCCTTAATGGCTTGCCCAGATTGTAAAGTCCAATAAAAGTGAATTTTCATGTAGATATATAAATTGAATAATTCTAAAAATATTTTCAGTTATAATTTTTTTATTTTCATTAAAGTATAATATATATTCATTTATTTTTGTTATTCCATTTTATTATAAATATATTTTTTTATTTTTTTCAATAATATAATATAAATCAAAGATCCTTAGTAGATATATGTTTACATTTGAATTAATAATGTAATATAAATTGAATAATTCTAAAGATATTTTTAGTTATAATTTTTTTATTTTCATTAAAGTATAATATATAACATGTACTAATTTAATTTATTTTGTTATTCCATTTTGTTATAAATATATTTTTTTATTTTAATCAATAATATAATAAAAAGCAAACATTCTTAAAAGATTTATTTTTCTTTATATTTTTTTTTTAACCATGGAAACAATCTTATCTTTCCTTATTTTTTTATTGTTGAATTGAATATGTTACATAGGTTCAAATCTAGAGGGGTAGGATATGTATACTTTCGTAGACTTTAAGAGTCAAATCACTAAGCTGAGGGAGGTCTATTATCCCACAAACAAGGAGTCTCATACATCATTTTGGTGTGCTTGGCCGTGAACTTAAAAATAGATTATTATTATTATTTAGATAGGTGATAGTTATGTTTTTGTAATAACCAATAACATTCACTAATTTTTTATAAACATTGGAATAAAAGTATTTTATATATTATAGTGCAAATAAACATTTGAATAAAAGTATTATATATATTATAGTGCGATGAGAAACCGTTGGTTCATAAACAGTAGCAGTGAATAATTGCCTTCAACCCAACCCAGCTTTTTGCACCAATGACCATATGTGGAATTTTTAGAGACTATCTCTTGATCTCAATAATAAGCCATCTCTCTTGTAGAAAGAGATTATGGCGATAGTTAATTGAGGCCCAGATCCGAACTAGCACTTAGCTAGCATGGATGTATTGGCTTCCTTCAACAAGCTCCCTGAAGCTTATACTCATCCTCAGTAGGCTTCTTTCAGTGGACACGAAATGATATTAGTAAACATTGCCGAGTTTCTTTAGGAAATTTGGTCGATAGCAGACAGGCTTAACTAGCGTGGTCCATCAACATCATCACAGTTACAAGTTACAAATTTGTTCTACGGGGTGAACGAACCTACAATCTCTTTATATTTAGGGTTTTCATTTAGGGTTGTCTCTAAAGACTGTCCATTGAGTCACAGATTTCATTTTGGCATTTTTCCTGCACTGCCAGAGGCATTCAAGCTTCAGTCCAGGAAACGTCTTCCCTTTGAGGATGGTGCAGCGAAGCAAGATGAGCAAGATCAAGAACATTCTGAGGAGATGGCAAAGCTTTGCTAGGGTGGGACGTTCGTACAGTAATCTCAGTTCCAATCGTGATCCATTCCGTGATCATTGTAATGACTGGGACGAAGTTATTCCACCGGAATTTTCAGAAAAGAGGCCTTCGAGTCTCGTCCATGCAGATAATCACAAACTAGACGAAGCGCCTGAGGGATGTAAGACGGTGTATGTTGGTAAGTGTAGGAGACGATATTTCATAAGTGGGGAGTACCTTAACCATCCGTTGTTAAGGGCTCTGATCGTTGAGAGATTCAGGGATGGCTTAACAGTTGCCTGCGAGGTGGTGCTGTTCGAACATTTGGTGTGGATGTTGGAGGACGCCGATCCAGATGTCATTCGGAGCGATTCGAGCTTGGAGGAATTGGCCAAATTCTATACTTATGATTAGTGCAGGCCAAGGTGTTCTGGGTCAGCTCCAGCTTTGTTTGAGGCAGAGGTCTTGCTTAGAGGTGTGTTATGTAGTTGATTTAAGTCTCGAATTCTGTAAATTGCAGTATAAAAGGATAGTTGATGAATATTCTGGCAGCTACATCTGATTACACTCAGTAATGATCATATATTCAGAGCAGCAATAGCTTGGGGACCATATGTAGCTTATGAACCGTATATATGTTTGATTTAGCTTTTGTCCCATAGATATCATACGAATCCTGGACGATGTTCAGAAGCTTTTAGTATTGTGTCATATGAGGAGCAATGCCAATAAGGGCAATGAGCTACGAAATTGAAGAATGCTTTTATGAATATTCTGACAGCCAGATCTCACTGTAACCGATTATGGTCATATATGCAGAGCAGCAGTAGCTTAAGGAGCATATTTCTTTGCATGTAGGTTTGAAATGTATATGTTTGTTTTCACTTTTGTGCTGGAGATGTCATACGGACTCTGGACGATGTCCATAAAGTTTTATTATGTTATATGCCAAAAGAAAGCGACGAGTCCACATAACACCAAAGAAAGGATTGCTCCACTGAAATGAATCTCTGAAGGACGACTCATATCTTGAGTTGTTCATATTATACGAAACGTACATATATAATTAATTAATACAATTAATTCAGATACATACACATTGAATAGGTACTACTCATATGAGGACTATATTTATATACAAAGTGAATCTATATATATAATCAAACATATACAGTGAATAAGGATTAGTCCTAGATTTTGAATATTTATAATATACTTTCTTTAATTGATAAAATTAATAATTATTTTTAATTTATAAAGGTTAACCAGGTTATTTAGTTGATAAAATTAATAATTATTTTTAATTTGTAGAGGTTAACCAGGTTATTGACATTATCCAGTTTTAAATATCACAAGTGGAAAAAAACATTCAAATGCAAATTTATGGGTGTTTATCTAGTTTTAAATATCACAAATTCAAAGAAATATTCAAATGCAAATTTAAATTTATTGGTGTTTGCATGATTTAGTTTTGGAATTATTTTATTTTCAAATATTATATTGGGTAACAAATGGTATTTGTATGATTTAGTTTTGTTATTATTTTTTTAAAATATTATATTGGGTAATTAATGGTAAATATTTTATTAGCTTTGCATATAGAGATTATACTTTTTTACACCAACCTTTAACATCCCTTAATATGACTGGATTTTTAGTCTGGGCATTATAGCTTGCTTAAACAACACACACCTAGGAGACTAATAATGATGATTATCGTTTATAATAAAGATCATCTTTGGTTTTAAAAACTATAAGAAAATTAATAAAGAATTGATTAATTTGTTTTATTTTTTTTCCTCCAAAAATGGGATGGTGACATTATTAAAATATAATGGTTTTCAATGATTTTTGAATAAATATATTACAAATAATTTGAAATCAAAATATATAGGTAAATGGATATGACACTCTAGTATAAAGTGTTCTTCTTTGTCCATATAAAGTATTTTTCATTGATATATATATATATATATATATTTTTGTTATTAACATTTTTTTTTTAAATCACATAGTTTTTTTGTGTGGAGATTACACATATCACTCACACAATTGTAAAATGAGCTTGTTGGATTAATAAAATCTATTTTAACTCACTTTAACATATTTTTGTTTGTCCATAAAATCTCTTTTATCTTATTCTTATTCATCAATAAAGTTATCAAGATCTGAAATTGTTAGATGCTTTTGATTATTGTTTGTCAATAATATTTATTTTTATCCTAGATTTGATTTCCAAATAAAGATAAGGATTTTAATGGCATTAACACATTATTTTATTTTCCAAGGAGAACCCAAGGTATGCATTCCCAAATTTGTGGATGGCATCTCATAAATAGGTTGACATTAACTAGTGCACCTAACTCAAGGGGATTGAAACCATTCACTTGTTGGCATACAACTAGCCTAAATTTTTTCACATTCTATAAAGCTATAGTAGAAATGAAAGACATGTGTACTTATAATTCTTATATATGTTTTGAATTATGTTNAACTAGTGCACCTAACTCAAGGGGATTGAAACCATTCACTTGTTGGCATACAACTAGCCTAAATTTTTTCACATTCTATAAAGCTATAGTAGAAATGAAAGACATGTGTACTTATAATTCTTATATATGTTTTGAATTATGTTTAGCTTAGGGTGATTACTAGGAATGATTGTTATCCTCCTCACCCTAATTCAATTCTTGTAAGTGACATGTTGATATCTTAATGAGTATATTATTGTAATGGCTTTGAACCTTATTGTTGATGAGCCTTTGTCTTGATTATTCTAGGGTTTAATATTATATGTCAAGATATTAAATAAATAAATAAAATAATGATGAATTTGTGTAGCATATTTTAAAATAATGTAAAATAAAGATATTGGTGAGAATTATGAATTTATATATTTTTTTAATTTATGCCACACAAACCATGAGGATTGTCATGTTGAAACTAAATATAAGGAAAGCAAAGCAATGAACTTGTAGGTGTGAAATATCATTACTACTAGTAAATCTAAATTCAAGTAAGACACATGTGTTCTAGAATGCACATGAATTCATTTGACAACAAAGAAACCTTGCATCATTTTAAAAAATATAATTGGAATGCCCCTCGTCTTGTCGCAAAATATCATATTCAATGCTAGAATGTTTTTCTAAGACCCAAGTATCAAGTTTCCACCCGCATGATCAAGAACACAAAACCTATCTTACTTTTGAAAAACCCTTCTAAGGAACCCATAATTCATTGAAAGGAAAATCATCCCCCTATTTATGCATATCTAATGATTGGAGGCATTTTCCATGGTCCTTAAGCTAAATARTATTCACACAAGTCTTAAGGAACGTCTTTTACTTCACTAGTTGTGGTCAAGGCATCAATACCCACTTATGGTGTGAAAAAACTTCTTCTAGYGACCCTATCCTATCTAGAGGTGAATGATTCCATGAACAATATCTGTGTAATTATTTGAGGCCTCATATGTAGAGCTTAAGCCTAAGAATCATTTTTTATTACCCAAGTCCCTTGTTTCCCGCCCTTGACCTTGTAAAGGCTTCTACATTGATTCCTAGTGTGAAAAACCTACCAATGGTGCTCATATTATTACCAAAATGATAAAGATATTGTATAGAGGTCGCATGTGTTGGTTTGTCAATTCATCCATAGTGCTTGAGCCCATAATGTTTCATATAGGGCCTAAGTCCTTTTCTTTCATTCAATGACAATGGTTAAGGTATTAAGACCTATCTATGGTGTGTGAAACCTCATAATGGAAGCCATATTTGTAACACACCCAACCCACTAAGTACCATTTTTGTAATGTCCCCGACCATCCATGTCAGGCCACGCTACGCGAGAGAACTCTTATTGTTCTCTCTGCGGAACATACTATAACCTACCTAGTATCCAACTGAGCTATGCCACATAAATTTTTTGAACTGCATGAAATTAAGATACATATAGACAAAACTCTTGCGGAAGCATTATGTATAAAACATGAACATACAAATACATCTGTATAATACACGGATTCACACCGAAATAACAATAAACATATACATGTASCATATATAGGAAATACCCATAAAAATAAACACAGTTATAACCGCACATATGACAACCCATAAAAATAAGCATGTAAATAACAATGCAACATGTAAATTTATCACACAATTGACACTTAATCTTCGTAATAATGTCACCAACTACGTGTAGAAATTCCATGAACCTCCCAGCCTTGGACCACACTATTCATTACTGTCAATAGTGAGTCACCCCCGAGCTGGGACTAAACTCCACCCGGTTAAAGGGATCCCGAATCGGGATAAAGGCTCATAGACAACAGGAAAGACTCTGTCACAAGTGCCAACTCAAACTAATAGCCTACAGTCCCTCACTCCCAACATGCCCGTCCCACCCAGGAAGTGTGCCCCTTCTCTCCTCAACAATCCTTCGGCTGCCCCACTTCCTTTGTGGGCTTCAACAACAGGCCGGATATAAATTCTCAGATCACTGTAGTTGTAGTTTAGCACCTTCAGGAAATCAATTCCCAACAATTCTCTCACTCGGAGAATTGCTCACAGGCCTGACATCCTGCCTCTTCAATATCCCACGGGCCTGATAACCCACGTTTTCAATCCATCTCCTAAGTTAACCAGCTACACCCTCCCA
This sequence comes from Picea sitchensis, assembly GCA_010110895.2. NCBI lineage: Eukaryota > Viridiplantae > Streptophyta > Pinopsida > Pinales > Pinaceae > Picea > Picea sitchensis. The sequence continues at coordinate 73,154 of SNQJ01S0028715.1, forward strand.
AAATGGCCATGGATACAGGTTTAGGTACAGTCATGAAGGTACAGAAGATAGCTCAATGGTTTTGTGCATGCTCATGGATGATTGACTAGACGATGGAAGAATGATGGAAAAGATAATAGGAAATGAGCTAAGTCCCAACAATATGTATGCATGTCCCCAACTTGTCACTTGTCATGTTGGGAGCTACTTTGGCCCACTTATCCCCAACTTTAGAACTTAGGATAAAATAATTATCCATACTTTATATTTAAGAAATATTAATATAATATTCTTTTTTTGGCGTAACCTCCCTAGCTTAGCCCCTTTCCTTATCTTATCCCCTCCCTTTCCCTAACCAATGGAGTTTATTCCCCCATCTCTTTCATCATGGTCGTTCTGCGGGAAACGATGTATTTTATATTAATTATGAGACATATACAAAAATAGGCGCACTGGCCTTTAACATCTAGGCTCTTCGGCCTAATCCAAACGTAAGCATCCTAGATTATAATAAATGGCTCACCAGACTATAAAACATAACATATACACAAAGTCTCTCTGGCCTCACAATCATGCACACTTAAGATGCTACGTGCGATATCCTGGAATGTGCACACTTCATCATTTCACTGCGTAGTACATGCACGCACTATGCCATGAAATGTGCATACAAAAATGATATCAAACATCTCACCAGGTTAAGTACATTTTAATTTACATTACATTTGGGTTCGACCTTAGGGATGTTACAATCCCCTCCCCTTATTTATGCACCGTCCTCAGTGCATCATGTACCCATATACAACAAAAATTCAAAAATCCTCAAAAAGATGTGGGTATTCTTCCCGCATTTCATCCTCATGCTCCCAAGTAGCATCCTCAAGACTGTACTAGGTCCATTGGACCTTTACAAGCCCTATGGCTTGGTTCTTGAGCTGTTTGATTTTCTGGTCCAGAATGTGTACCAAATGCACTTGGAAAGCACCTTCTTGCTCCACCTAAATCACATTCCAATCAATAACATGATTAACATCAGGTATATATTTCTTTAGCAATGATACATGGAATACATTATGAATAGAGATAGATGTAGGCAATGAAAACATATAAGCTACTGGACCAATCCTCTCTAGGATTTCAAATGGCCCACAATAGCGAGCTGCCAACTTTGAACAATTTCCCAAATTCAAGGAACTTTTGTTGGATTTCACTTTAAAAAATACATGCTCACCCACTTTAAATTCCCTATGAATTTTTCCCTTATCAACATAAATTTTATGCCCGTCTTGGGAATCCTTTAAGTTTTGTTTTATTTTTATCATTTGTTCTTCCATTTCCGTGAGCAAATCTGCCCCAACCAATGCTTTGTCTGTTGGGTTATCCCTGCTTATTGGTGTGTTTCACTTTCTGCTATAAAGTGCCTCAAATGGACTCATCTTTAGAGATGCTTGGTACCCATTGTTATAAGAAAATTGTACCAAATGTAGGTAGTCTTCCCATTTCGATGGTTTAACTATCACATACATCCTTAACATATATTCAATAACTTTATTCACCCTCTTTGTTTGACCATCTAATTCTGGATGATAAGCTATAATAAAATTTAAATTTGTTCCAAATCCATGAAATAATCCCTTCCAAAATTTTGAGGTAAATTTTGGATCTTTGTCAGACATAATTGTCTTGGGTATACCATTTAATCTAGCGATTTCCTTCATATAAACATCAACAATGTTCCCTGCCTTGTGAGTGAGCTTAACTGGAATAAAATGGGCAACTTTAGTAAGCTTATCCACCACTACCATGATAGAATGTTGTTTGTTTTTTCTGGGTAGTTTAGTGATGAAATCCATTGTTACAACTTCCCATTTCCACTCAAGAATGGGCAATGGTTGTAGCAAACCAACTGGGTGTCTATGCTCAACCTTTACTTTCTGACATTCTAAACATCTTGCAATAAAATCAACAACCTCTTTATTCATGCCTGGCCAATAATATTGGCTCTTGACAGCTACAATAGTTTTTTGATATCCTGGGCGCCCAACATAAGGTACATTATGCATTTCTCTCAATATCATAATTTTCAATTCATTAGAATTTGGTACATAAATTATGCCCCTGTACATGAGAATTCCATCATTATCTAGCTTGTATTCCTCAATTTTCTGCCGCAAAATACCTTGTTGTAATTTTCCCACTAATTCCTTGTATTGCAAATCTGATTTGGCAGCCTCTATAATTTTGGGTTTTAAATCTGATTGGTACATGATAATGGTTGTAGCATGCATTTCATGCACTCTTCTGCTGAGTGCATCAACCACTTTTTTCTATTTCCCCTTGATATTATTTATATCAAAGTCATATTCGCTCAAAAATTCTTTATATTATTTATATCAAATTCATATTTCCCTAGGTAGTGTCTACATTTCCTCAAGGCATTCACTATGGCTACCAACTCCAAATCATGAGTGGAATAGTGTCTTTCATGCTCCTTCAACTTCCTTGATTCATAACATATAACAAACCCATTTTCACTGAGGACTCCACCAAGTCCCTCTTTACATGCATTTGTGCATACAATGAAGTCTTCATTTGAGTCTGCAATCCTTAGTATTGGAGCACTTGTTAATAACTATTTCAAGTGTTGGAAACTCTTTTCACAATCCAATGTACACTGAAACTTCACACCCTTTCTTTGCAAGGAAGTGATTGGGTGTTGAATCTTTGAAAATCCTTCAATAAATCTCCTATAGTAGTCCGCAAGACCCATGAATGATCTCACCTCTATCACAGTCTTTGGCGCTAACCATTCTCTAATGGCATCTATCTTCTCAAGATCCACTGCTATCCAATCCTTTGAAATGATATGGCCCAAATAATGAATTTTCTTTTGATAAAATGAGAACTTGCTCAACTTAGCATACAACTAATGCTCCCTTAATACTTGCAACACCATCCTCAAATGATGATCATGCTCTTCCTCTGAATTAGAATATATAAGAATCTCATCCAAAAAGACAATGAAAAACTTGTCTAACTAATCTCGAAAAACACCATTCATTAAGCACATGAAAAAAATTGGTGCATTCGACAACCCAAATGGCACCACTGTGAACTCATAATGACCTTACCTTGTCCTGAAGGTGGTATTCTTGATATATTCCTCTTTAATCCTTACCTGATGGTATCTTGACCTGAGATCTATCTTTGAAAAGATCTTTGCATCCTTCAATTGATAAAAAAGATCATCAATCCTTAGCAGAGGATATTTATTCTTCATAGTCACTTTATTCAACAGTTTGAAATCAATGCACAATATTAATGTTCCATATTTCGTCTTCACAAACAAGACTGGGGCACCCCAAGGTGAAACACTTGGGCGTATATACCCCTTCTTCAGAAACTCTTCAAGTTGCATTTGCAACTCCTTCAACTCTGGTGTACTCATTCTGTAAGGAGTCTTTGACACTAGAGCTACTCTAGGAATTAAATTTATAGAGAAATCAATGTATGTCTTTGTAGGTAGTCCTGGTACCTTCTTGAACACATCCTCAAAATCTTCTAGGATTGCATAATCTTCCAAATTTGGCACCTTATCTTTACGTGTCTCCTCCATATGAGCTGCAAATATTTGACACCCTTTCCTATAACATTTCTTCTGCTGTAATGATGAAATCTCTTTCATGGTTACTTCCCTGGGAATTCCCTACACTTTTCTTAGGCTCCCTTTCTCATCCCAGTAATTAAATGCCTTGTTATGAAAGTCCATCATAGCATGATGTTGGTCCAACTGATCCATCACAATTAGATAGTCATAGGAACCTAAAGGAAAGATGTTAAAATATGACCCGATGTTCAATCTATTCATGTCCATAATACATGACTTAACCATATCATTAACTTTTCTTTTGGCTCCTATAGCCAGCTGCACCAGCCAAGATTTCCCATGCTTGATTCTTGGCAAATGAAAACTTTCCACCATCTTAGGATCTATATAACTATGACTAGCTCCTGAATCAATTAAAATAGTAATGGTTTGGTTCTTGATCATATCTTCCACTTCAATCATATGTGACTGATACTCTGCTTTCTTGTTGTCAAGGGCTTCATATATCCTTGACACATTTCTGGCCATGTCCTCCATTGTTTCAAGTTGTTGTACATTGTGAACAATTCTCACTTTTTCACCCCTGTGAGGACAATCTCTGAACATGTGATCTCCTTTACAACCCCAACATTGAATAGGTGGTTACCTTGGCCTTTGACCCACTGTTTCAATCGTTCTGGGATCTCTAAGAGTTTTTTGTCCCTGTGGATTATTTCTGAAGAATGGTGGCTTAACTCCCTTCTTCCTCTAATCCACCTTGAATTTCTTTTTGTCTTCCCAAGATTTTTGGAAAGTTGGCCTTGATTTTTTTTATTGATTATAAATGAATTTAGCTCGTCTTATGGTCTCCTCCAATGTCTTTAGATCATCATATTGTATTTTGTCACTGATGAAAGATGGAAAACCACTCAAATACCTTTGAATCTTAACTGTCTCATCCTTGATGAAAGAGACATACTTTAGAAGTTCTAAAAACCTTCTCTCATATTCATATATGGTCATACTCCCAAGATTTAGTTCAAAGAATTCTTTCATTTTCTTGTCATAGTATCTCTTAGTCAAGTATTTCTTCTCAAAATACTTCTTGATTTCCCTCCAAGTAACAGTTTTCTCTTTAATGTGTTGCACCTGCACAAGTTGATCCCACCACTTGGATGTCTTTCCCTTCAGTTGGTAGATGGAAATTATACCTTCCACATGAGAAGAATAGTTATGCAATTGGAAATACTTTCTCTTGCCTACCAACCATGTCTTTGCATCTTCATTCTTCTTGTGCTCACCATCAAATGTAAGAGGTTTGATTTTGTTCATTTATCCTCATAGCTCATCCACCCCAAACCTCTTATGCTTTCTGACAGGGGATGGACTTGAGCTGCTATGTGCTCTTTTATTGGAATTCCTCAGGGAGTGGTGGTGATGTCTAGTAACACTTATGGATTTTCTTTTCTCATCAGAAGGCCTGTGACTTCCTTATTTGCTTGAGCCACTCTACTTGTCCAATTTCTTTTCTATTATGTTCAAGCTCTGTAATAACTTCATGTTGAATTCATCATGTTGCTCCCTAGATATCATAATCCTTTCATTATCATCTTTATGGATTTGGACATCCTTCTACAAATTTTTAATGGTCTCTTCCATATTCATGTTTTCATTTCTTTCATCTCCATGTCCATTGGAGTTTGTTCCTTCCATGCCCAAATGGACATCCATCCCTCTGATTTCATCTTCCTGGTTGTAAGTCCCTTGTTCCTCTTCCATTACTATGGAATCTATGTTGATATTGATCTGATCTAGTTTTTTTTAACTCTGAAAAATGTGCAGCCAACAAAACTTTGTCAGGCTAACTGTTTCAACAATTTCATAAAAAATATGAACCATTTTGGTTCAATAATATATCATGACTCTTTCTTCCGATTTACTAGAAAATTGAATGCCCAGATCAATCTTCTGGGTGGATATTTAGATTCCACTTTTTGAGACCTTTCCAACGCCTTCTCCCATGCTCAATTCTAAGTCTTGAGTAGAAAGATATGGTTATTTCAAAATTGCCCATTAACTTTTCTGCTCATTTTTTTCAACTTGGTGCAACTCTACGCTGTAATTATGAATTTTTTCACCCACTCCTTTGGAATTTTCATAGGATATCAATTGGGTTTCCTCATATAAATATTATGGACACTCTTTCCAAGTTTCAACTCTTTCTGGGTTCTTGGCGAATAGTTACAGCCTGTTGAAGTTCTAGGCCAATAAACCATATTGTAACTGATATGCTACATGTTACTTTTTTCCATATTAAACACTTTTATCATGCCCAGAAATTTAATTGAACTTTGGTATTGTATTATATGTCTCAATATCTTTCCATTGACTACTCCTGTGCCTCAATCTGATTCTGGAGTAGAAAGTTATGGCTCTTTGAAGTTAGTGGGGTCTTAAAATTTACCCTTCATTATTTGTGTTGTAACTTTCTCATAAAAACTTCGTTTGACGAACAATTTACACCATTAGAAAGCTCTCTCCAAGCTCTTTTATTTGAGTTGTCGAGACATAGTGTACCTTTGGTACACCTCTGTCTCATGGTTTTCGACTTGCTAAAAACGCTCTTAAGGCCCTAAAAAACGCACTGCAAAAAGATGACGTTCAAATGATATAAAACGTCATAGAAAATCGTTGATTTTATGCTATTGTTCACCCTCCAAACAACTTCACGCACACAAATTTTAACTCGTACACCCATATTTACCATGTGCAGTAACAGTACAAGGTAAATCATGCTTCACACACTTTAAAACCACTCCGTATCACTTCGCTATCATGCGAATAACTTGCGCGCACTACTTTTATGTCATGGCTCAATACCCACTGTGCACAGTTTTGGGACTACGTGCTGATATCCCCCGTGTGCATTTTTTGTACCACACGCCAATATCCACCGGGCACAGTTTTTGTGCCGCGCACTGATATTCCATGCGCATTTCACTGGACGCGTTGCACCTTGCCAAAGTTTAGTACGCCCCACCATGCACCAATATTTTGCACACACCATTCACTAAATTGTCATGCGACCACATTTACCCACATTGTGCGCACCCTACCATACTACACTGCATTGTTCCAACACTGCGTACACCACGCACATCACTATTATGTGTGTGCACATCGCACAATGATAAATTTATCGTGCGGTTCTCTACACCAACATTTTTTTCGCGCGGTGCTGAAATTTAGCATGCACACCTGCACACTAACATTTTTCCACATGGCACCGAAATTTAGCGCGCACATCTGCACACTAACATTTTTCCGCGCAGCACCAAAATTTAGCATGCGCGCCAACACGCCAATATCTTGTCGTGCAATGCAGAATTTTACCTATCACAAGATTTTCACTACACATCATGTATTTTTAGTGCGCCCTCCCGCGTACACTCATTTGTATGCGCAACAATTCCTCGTGAATTTCATTGCAAAAATTGGGGCTTTTTCTTAAAAATTTTCCCAATTTACCATAGACATTTTGCAACTATGAAATTCGTTCAATTTCACTCGATAACACCAGTTCAAGCTCTATAACAACAAATCGTTGTGGGTTGACATGTATGGAATGAATTTATTCAAAAATCAATTCGCGAATTAAGAATTTTAATTATAAAACTCGCTCCAACTGTTATGGCTTCTCTGTAACTTTAAATTTGACCAATTCCAAGTCCGAATTTGCTAGAACAAATATTAAACAATGGTATCTTACCACTTGGCTGAATTTCCCCATTTTCTCATGAATTTAAAAATAGAAATTGGGGTTTTTCCCCAATTCCGCCCAATTGTCATTACTTTTTTACCATGGACACTCTACAAACTGAAATTTGGCTACTTTGAAATAAATCCTCTGTGACATTTTTCTTCAACTCAACTTGTTCGTCCCATCTAGGCTCAGCATTGAAAGCTAAAGCTCTGATGCCAAGTTGTAACATCCCCGACCATCCATGTCAGGCCACGCTACTCCACAAAACTCTTATTGTTCTCTATGTGAAACATACTGTAACATACCCAGTATCCAACTGAGCTATGCCACATAAATTTTTCGAACTGCATGCAATTAAGATACGTGCACACAAAACTCTTGCGGAAGAATTATATATAAAACATGAATATACAAATACATTTGTAAATACATAGATTCACACTAAAATAACAATAATCATATACATGCAACATATACAGGAAATACCCATAAAAATAAACACAGTTATAACTGCACATATGACAACCCATAAAAATAAGCATGTAAATAACAATGCAGTATGTAAATTTATCACACAATTGACACTTATCTTGGTAATAATGTCACCAACTACGTGCAGACCTTCCACGAACCTCCCAACCTTAGACCACATTGTTCATCACTCTCAACAGTGAGTCACCTCTGAGCTGGGACTAAACTCCACCCGGGTAAAGGGATTCCTAACTAGGCTAAAGGCTCATAGACAATAGGAAAGACTCTATCACAGGTGCAAACTCAAACTAACAGCCTACAGTCCCTGATTCACCACATGCTTGTCCCACCCAGGAAGTGTGCCCCTTCTCTGCTCAACAGTCCTTCGGTTTCCCCACTTCCTTTCCGGGCTTCAACAATGGGTCGGACAAGAAGTCTCAGAGCATTGTAGCTGCAGTTTAGCACCTTCAGGAAATCAATTCCCAACAATTCTCTCACTCAGAGAATTTCTCACGGGCCTGACAACAGGCCTCTTCAATATTCCATGGGCCTGACAACCCGCCCCTTCAATCCAGCTCCCAAGCTAACCATCTACACCCTCCCAAAATGGCCATGGATACAGGTTCAGGTACAGTCATGAAGGTACGAAAGATAGCTCAATGGTTGTATGCATGCTCATGGATTATTGACTGGATGATGGAAGAATGATGGAAAAGATGATAAGAAATGAACTAAGTCCCAACAATATGTATGCATGTCCCCAACTTGACACTTGTCATGTTGGGAGCTACTTTGGCCCACTTGTCCCCAACTTTCGAACTTAGGATAAAATAATTATCCATACATTATATTTAAGAAATACTAATATATTATTCCTTTTTGGCTTAAGATCCCTAGCTTAGCCCCTTCCTTTCCCTAATCGGTGGAGTTTAGTCCCCCATCTCTTTTATCATGGTCGGTCTACGTGCAACTATGTATTTTATATTAATTATGAGACATATACAAAAATAGGCGCACTTGCCTTTAACATCTAGGCTCTCCGGCCTAATCCAAACATGAGCATCCTAGCTTATAATAACTGGTTCACCAGCCTATAAAACATAGCATATACACAAAGGCTCGTTGGCCTCACAATCGCGCACACTTAAGATGTTGCGCATGGTATCCTGGAATGTGCACACTTCATCATTTCATTGCGCATTACATACGCGCACTATGCCATGAAATGTGCATACAAAAATGATAGCAAACAATTCACTAGCTTAAGTACATTTTCATTTTCATTACATTTGGGTTCAGCCTTAGGGATATTACAATTTTAAGGGATGAGTTAGTAAAATTTCTCTTTTTCTCAATCATCTCAATACCCCTTCTTGAGGCACCATTACCTCCCACCCATCAAGATCTTTCCAACTATCACCATGCTCCAAACCGAGCTTTGGATTAAAATTTATGGCCTCACAAAGTTCTTGGGTCTCCATTGGCTCAAGACTAGTGCCACATAACATGCACATGGCCTCTTAATACTCATGTCATCCAAAGTGGTATCTTCCACCATGCATGTTAAGTCCATGCGTCCAATCCTTTTTAATTCTCTTCGTCATCATCAGAGTTTTAATCCTATGGAGTCTCAACACTCCAACACTAAAATTCCCAATGATGATCCCATTTCGGTGCTACGCTAGATCCATTCATCTTTGGGCTGAGCATCCTATGTATCTAATCATGTCGGTGATCCCAACTTTCATGGGGTTTAACACCCCTGCAATCTAACGTTATTGATCTGAAAAAGCTCAAGATGCTCATATAACGACTCTAAGTAGGCCGATGACAACAACTCATGTGATGGCTAATTTCTTGTCCCTTCTCACTTCTAAAGATGATGATGGGGCCCGTGGAATATCAACATTTCAATCTGTGTCTTCATCCCACCTCGACTAACGATCTAGATCAATCCTCTTTATGTCATCATCGTCAGTGCTTCTTTACAATGCCTAACAATTCTATTGTTGAACCTCGACAACATTATGCCTGAATCAATGACCCAGATTCACAAACCCGCAGATCTAATGACCTGAAATAAAACAAAGGCTTGGAGGAATTTTCATCTACTGGGACCCACCTAGCCTCATCAACCAATCCAATGATGACATACATCAACCCCAAGGACATGATAACTATCACCTATCCTGATACGTGGCCTTGCCACTCCCTACCACCTGTGGTGACATGTGGCATATATAACTCAACATGGGATTCTATTTCAAGGACTTCGAGTCACCTTAAAATGTGGCACAACATCTGTTGGACATGTGGTACCCTTACCACCTGAAAAATTCCATTTTTCTTCCCACAAATTCTCACCTATAGGTTCCAAGTCATCATGACACCTGGGACCACCCTTGCTCGACACATGGCACCATCCACGTCGCTCTCTTAATCCTTTTTGTAGGGGACAAAAAAACTATATCTCCTCTTAGAGTTCTTCTGATCACAACATATCAATGGTCCATATCTCCTCTCGGAGTTCCTCCCAACACGTCACATGAACGACCTATATATTCTCTCGGAGTTCCTCTGACAAAGTCCTCTGGTACCCCCACATAGAAACAATTCGACGAAAAAACTCTAATGGACGATGGAGAGCTGTCCATCCTAAATCTCACAATCCTCATTCATCCTTGGAGTGCCTCCTTCGAAGTTCACCCATCTCAGTGACTCTGAAATGTCTACTTTGAAGGCATTCCCTTCATCATATCTAACAGTTCAGATCATTCGATCTATAGATTAGATGGCTAGGATTAAGAGACTTATTCTATATTTTAATATTGATAATGACCCCCACTTGACCCTTCCTATGAATTTTATGTTAACACATGTCACCTCTTAGGACATACTGACTACAACACTAGCACAACACGTTACATTGATATCATTTCCGTTTTTTTCCTCCCTTGAGTAGAAACCGCTTTTTTCTACAACTGAGTTTTGACCTCACCCATATTCCAATCAATGATTCTCATTAACTCTCGGAGTCTCTTCGTCGAATTTCCTTACCCACTAGGACTTCTACTCACTCTGACCAACCCTCTCTGATGAATGGTTTAGATATATCAATATGAAAAACTAATGGTCAATGATTAAGGAGACCTTATAAAGGAATGAGCACAACACGTCCCATGTTCGTTCTCTTGTCGAACCAAGTGCCAACACATGTCTTCCTCCAGACACACTTGCTTCCACATAGGCATGGCATGTCACACCGATATAACCTTTTATCTCTTCACTCTTATAGGGTAAGGCATGAACCCAGCGATGGAACCATTTTACTCTCACTAAACATCAATGATAGAGATTCATCCCTCAACCCTTCGATAGAGATAAATGGTCCTTGTTGATTTAGATTTCATCTTCTACATCTGTTATAAGATACTCTAACGAATGGCTAGGATATTTTATTACACCAAATTGACAACTAAGATTTATTCTTGCCACTTAACATTTAATGGTAGAGATGTATCCCAATCTACAGTTCAAATCTTATTGTTAAGCCAAGTCTACGACTGTGATTCTTTTAATCCTAAACAAGGGGGTTCCCTCATGTGTAATAGTCTGAATTTGGAGTTAGACATTTTTGGAGGATTTCTTCAAGGAATTTCCTTGACTAATAGACTTATTTTGGCTTTATTATTGAGGGATCCTTCCAAGTCGCTTATTAATGGTTTACCAAACCTTCTTGGACTCCTCCTTCCTTTTTTTTCCACTCAAAGGGTGTAATTTATTTCAAATGACTTTTTCTCCCTTCTTCTAGGAAATCTAATATAAACAAAAGTATACATATGTATAAAGGTAATGGTGCATACGGTCAAAAAATTTGTAGTTTCATTCCTTTAACTCAAGTCAATACAAGGGGCTCAATAATTCACATGTACGAAAAAATTTCCCTACCCATACAATTCCCTAATTTATTAAATACACAAACATGCAAGAGGACAACTGGTCTAATCATTAAATAAGAATGCACATCCCTCAGATAATTACAAACATTCAGTCATGAATTATAGTTTAATTACACAGGGTATGAAAAAACGTATCTGTTATGATTGATGGCCATCAAATTGACTTTGGGTGTTCTCCTTTCCACCCAACCATAGGATCTACATGCTCAATAACTTTGGTTGTACGCCACCCTCATTCCAAGCCATTGTACCACTAGGGTATTTTTTGTGCTCCCTCGTGTGTTCACTTGCAGCCTTTCTTTTCCTCCCATCTCTGTGGGTTGTATCTCTCTCTTTTATGGGTCTTATTTCATTTTCCTTCCTTATGTTTCACTTGCACGTGATCTCCTTAGAAAGGTTCTTGTCCTGTCACTTCTTTTATTCTTTTAGAAGGAACTTCGTGGGTCAATCCTAGACTATAGAATTGGTACTTTGTTGTACCTTTGGTTGGAAGCCTCTATTGTCCTAGACATATTTTCCATATCTGCATCCATTGAGGGTGGTTGGTTGTTCAACTATGAACCCCTTCCCATTACCATTTTGGATTCAACTACAAGTGAGAGGAAATATGATCATTTTCTTCATATTCTTCACCAAGGTGGCTTGGGTTATTTACATACGAACCCCCTTCCTCCCCCCTCACTAATCACTCTTGTGGTATCATGGGAAATACTCAAGGAATCACCCACACAGTAATTTGTTGGTAGTTATAATTAAACAATAATAATTTACATTATTTGCATTCCATGGCATGGAAATTATTAATCATGAATAATTACAAGTTAGGGGGAAATGGATCTACAATTCCCTCCCCCTTAAGAGGTACACCATCCTCAATGTTCTTTTGTAACCTGCTACATTCCATTAAATTTCAGCTACTTTAGCATTGCTTTATTCTTATTGATCTAGTTCTTTCCCAGACTCATTGAATTTAACATGTTCCTATAATAATTTCAAAAAACAAATATTAGGTCAATTTCCTTGAAAAAATATTTTATTGTTGTCCATAAATCAAGGGGAAAATTTCACATATCAACACAATGCTTATTGTTATCGAAATTTAGATGCGCAGGCCAAGAACTCCGCATCATCAAAGGCTATGTCGTCTTCTTGGGAATTGGATTCCTGACACTCGAGGAAGGGGCCAAAACTATACAAAGTAACCAAGAAATTGAAGGGCGCTTTACAGCAGGTTGAATTAGCGATGCGTGCATCGCAGCGGGACAAAATGTGTTATCATCTTGTAGCGGCGCTCGATCTTGTGATCTGTCAACAGAACACGGCATCTTCTAATGCAGTGGCATTAGTTGAATAGATTCGGCTTCCCTAACGCCCTAGGATAGGCTCCCAATTTGAGGATTTGACCCTCAAATCAGTCCGGATCTGCAAAATCGTGAGTTAATGACCTAAAGAAACCCTAAAGGGGTCCCTGTTCACACTTTGAAGGTTACGTGACCTTGAGGGCTTCTATAAAAGTCATTGAATGCACTATTTTGGCAAAGAATTCTAAAACTGCTTGTTATGCTGTTGAGGATGGTTAAGGGGCTAATCCTTTAACAACAGCTGTCAATTTTGCATCGCAGAGTTCTTTCAACTTTACTTCGCAGTTCATCTCATTACTGTAAGGAAAGCAAATTGTGTGAGGGGCCCCAAAGAGCCTTCCATTGGGGAGAAGGAACCTCGGTCTCTTCCTTCAGCGTGCTCAGGTTTCATTAATACACCAGACTGAAACCATTGGTGACCCACGTGTCTTGTGTTTTGATGTTTGTTGTTTTGTTTTTTGCGGTGTTATTTGTTTTCAGTTGATGGTTAGATTGTAGTTAGTTTGTTTTATGTTAACCCTATGATACCACAGATGTTCTTCCCTGATGAACCCAACAGGGTATGCAGAGCGTTCTCCATTTTGCTCACCTGGTGATATTTTGAACGCGAACAGACTGGCGACAATACCACAACCCTAACAATCCGGTTGAGCATACCATTCTCCTCACCAACGAGGAAGAAATCCTACTGCAAGCAGCGGAATCATCGGGTATCGGTGAGTCTCCTCCTATCTTTCTAGAAACAAACCCTACCAGCGACACCCCCATTGGTAATCCCTCACCCATCCGCCGAACCACCATTCGCGCATCCCTGGCATCCCGCTGCGGGAATGTTTACTACAGGCTAGGGCGTCTCACAATTATAGCTTGGTGACGACTTAGCGCCAATCCCGGTACGCCATATGCGGTGTGGAGTCCACTCGGACTTGTCCTACTCAGTGGAAATCATCACTTTCCACCTTGGGGGCAGTCGACCCTGCAATTACTCGACTCATCACCTTTGACCTTAACATTGGTTGAACTTCGCCTTCCAGCAGCGGTTGTTATTCAAGTACCGGTAAAATGGAACATCCATAGTCCATGATTGTATCGTGATGAAGGGGCATCTACATCACATCATGTCCAAAACAGTATGGCGAAACTTGGTTCTCGAGACTAACACCATCCGCCATCACATTCTGAGCTTCACGATGAATGACCATCATCTCCTGAAGGGCTCATTCAAAATGTCCCCATTGAACTTGGAGGCAAAACCATTCGATATCAATGAGAATGGTTTTGATATCGAAGTTATCGACGTCACACTAGATTACAATATGTTGGGGCGGTATTAACTACGTGTATGCTATGAAGGCGGTGGCATCTTCTGTCTTCAGGACAATCATGTTTCCCCACAATGGAAGATTGTAACCATCGACCAGTCTCATATTATAAGCCCAACCCTACGCCAATGTATTAACATTCTTCCCCTCATCCACATCAACCAAGAAGTATATCCACTTTTAGAGATGGGTCCTGGAATTTTCAAGATCCATCCTTATTAGGGACATATCCCGGAGCACCTCCACTCCTTCCCACTAATCAAGTATACGTCGTCACATCTAACAAAACTCACCCGGAGGATACCCATCCTTCTCGGAGACTTCGACTGATCTGGCGATCTCAACGATCGCAACACCACTCCCATTAGACCTCCGCGAATTTGTCCCACCCATAGTCCATGAATCCACACCCCCTCGGGGACCTAATCCCATTTGGGAGATAGTTCGACCCTTACCTAAATTCCCTTCTTTTACCCACCACTTGGTATAGAAGCTTTTTCAGTCAGCCATAGCTCACACTACCAATATGGTGTTGTAATCCAGGTTTGGTATTTACATCCACTGAAATGGTCCCCCGCCCACATGCATGCCTCCCCATGGCGATTCTTGTCCCCACCCCCCCCCCCAATTCCCCACACCCCAACCCCCCACTTTCTGGTACGGGCGAGGAGGCCGAAGGGCCACCGGCTCCCCACCCCCAGCATTCCACCACCTTAGCTCTATGGCGAAGAGACCAGAGCCAACAATGCGCCCATTACGAATTGCGAGATTTGATTCCCCAATCCTACCTCACCAGCCCCGTCATTACTGCAAGTACCACTACCACCATTCCTTCTAGTAGTAAAGGGTTGGGGACTAAATTCGTGTGTGCTATATGTTCAGAATGTGGCCATTACACTCACCATTTGCCCAACAACGCCGCGTTTTTGGCCGGATGTTAGCGGTATGCGCTTGAGGGAACTTCGAGGAACAATGCGCCCACCATGTCCTCTTCAAACATCACAGACATTCGTTATATCACTTTCGTCGGTTAATGAGCGTGTAGGATGCCCTTACTCTCTAGATTCCGCGAAATGTTTACATACCAATGTCCCTATGGTCACTTGCCTACCGAGGGCAGCGTCAAATTATTGCGGCGACGCGACCAACTGGTGATAATTGACGTTATTTCACCACTCGAGGATCGTCATGCCATTTCTCTAGAGCCCGCGACACTCCCAACCTCCATGGTTCTTAGATGACATCTATAAGGATTTACCCTTAACCCCCTCAACTCTCATTTTCATACGGAGACCCTCCACCCAACCACTCACCGTTTTCGATTCAGCCAACGCTATGAAGCATAGCCGGTGAACCCTCACCTTACGCTGTACCCTCCTCTTTATGCTCCGGTGAGGAACTCCACCTGCTGCGAGATCCTCATCCGACCTTATATTCCGTTGTTTAAAATATTGGGGAAATGCGGAAGAACTACACAACCAGTTTCCGGGCGCACTACATCGTCAATACGCTCTTCCTCCCACGGGGAGCTCTTATACCTCCCTAATCGAGGAGCCAGGTATCACGCGGGTGAAACCAAAGATTTTATCCCCTACGGGACTATCAGTTGGTTCAACAATCCCATTCCACTGGCGCTTTTGAAGAGGGTAATATAGCCAACATTTCCCCCATGGAAGTCCGAAATGGAGCATTTCCATTAAACCGGGGCATAGTCGAAGAAATCATCATTAGAGCTACTTGCACTCCTGATAAATCGCATATAAATCCCTCTTCCAAAAATACCGGGATATCTTCGCTTGATCATACACAGAGATGCACGGCCTCGATCCCTCTATCCATTGAACATCGCATCGACGGCCCGACATCACCGGTTAAGCCAAAAGTAGCGACGCTACATCCATCCAAATTCGTGACTATCAAAGCCGAAATTGACAAATTACGATACAGTGGGTTTATTATTTACTCCATAAGCACACTTCATGGGTTTCCAACCACAGCACCCACGTCGACAAGAAACAAAGGCACTATCGCGTGCACGCAGGACACTGCGATCTCAATAGCGCTGTCCCAAAGGGCAACTTTCCATGCTTCGTGATCGGTCATGCGGCTTATTGCGTCGACCAATCTCTCCTTTATGGACGGATTCTGGCTATAACCAAATTCAAATCCACCCGACCGATCGTTATAAAACTACATTCATTAACCATGGGGGTACTTTGCTCGTGTCATGCAGCACTGACTGGGAATCTGCGGCGCCAACTCGATGACGATGACATACATATTTCACGATCTGGGTGAAATCATCCTCGCCTACTTAAACGACCTCATTTCGATCCCAAAGTACCCGACATCTCGATGATTTCACGAATCATCTTTCAGCGATACCGCTTGATTTTAACATCCGGCAGATCCCCTCAAGTGTGTGCACGTATCCGCCATGAGAGCGCCTCCCTTGGTTTTATCGTTTCACAAAGCGGTATCACCCGTGGGCGCCCTCAAAGTCAAAGCCATCGAAATTCCACCTCGCTTAGGTATCGACAACTTGAGTCTACAAGGCAAAGCCGAGCTTTCTTAGGCGCTTTGTTCACGATTTGGCTATCTGGCGCTGCCGGTTTCAACCGGCTTACTACGTCCGGACATCCCACTTTTCATTAGGTATTCATACTTGATGGTTGACGATCTTAAACAACACTTTCCAATGCACCTTTGAATAATGCACCGGACTACGATTAGCGATACATCCTCGTGCTCGGCATCGGTTTGTATCGGTGGTCGGCGTCCTCGTCATTTCAGGAGGCGACAACAATCGTGAACCCGTCATTTATTACGTTAGTAAGAAACTCTCCGGGCCTCCCTTGAAGTGCAAACATGAAGAGAAACTTGCTGTAGCAGTTGTCCTCGCGGTTGACTATTGTCATTACATTCGCCAGCACCGCAAAGATGGGTGCAAAATTCCAACCCTAATACAATATTTGCTTTCGGTCGATGCATGAGTAAGCGAAAATTAAGCTCGATGGATCGTTATCCTTCGGGGAATTTGACCTCGAGTTTTCAACACCTATGAGTAAGAAGGCCCTCATTCTCCACGAACTTTTCCATGACCACCACGCCTCGGCGATCATCAATCCTCCGTCAATGCGGTTTCTGACGAACATCTCTTTTACGCCATACTCGGATGATCCTTGGTATGGCGACCTTCTTGTCTACCTACAAAATCAAAAGTTAGGTAACCACCTATCACGAGATGATGCGTTGGTGCATTAACCATCAAGCCCGCTATCTTCTCATCGGTGACATCCTATATTGATGGGGCGTTGACACCATTCTTCGTTGTTGCTTGACTATTGACGAGGCCGTTAGAGTCTTAAACGACTTCCATAGGGGCGCATGTGGGGGCCATCTTTGGACATCTCCTTGCTTTCGGAAGATTATCAGTGGTTATTTTTGGCCTACCATTTCCCGCGATTCGCGTTCATCTTTGTGAAACAACATGGTATAATGTCGACTCTAATGCCAACAAAACCGAAGATTTAGCCCTTCTTCACCTATCATTCGCAAATTGCTTTTGTAAATGGGGCATTGACTTTATGACTTGTAATCCCCATCCGGCCAATGGTCACCAAATGCGGTATTTAGCCGGTAATGCGATTACTTCACCAAATGGGCGGTATGCCCACCTTCAACAACCATAGTTGACAACTGCGGTCACATTTTTCTTCAAACCAACGTCATATCAGGTTTGGGTACCACTCAACTAGTTCCGTCATGGAAACGCGGTACGAGAATAAATATCTTAGTCGAACTCTCATCTCGGGTAGGCTTCTCTCACGGGTTTGCCTCACCATACTATCCTCAATCAAGCGGACAGGTCGAGGTGGTGAACAAAGTCCTCAAGACTCTGTTACAACGCACGGTGAATAAACATAAAACCAAGCGGCATCATATGTTATTCTCCGCACTATGGACTTATCGAACGACAGTAAAAACAGCCACGGGTTTCACGCCCTTTCAATTAGTCCATGGAGTCGAGGCAAATCTTCCCATCGAATGCGAAATCCAATAACCAGCATTACAATCGAGGCTTTTGCGACACTTCTCCAATGGGCTGTTTTGAACTTAGGTCACTAGATGAAGATGCGATCTTCATTATAGGGCCTAACAGAGGCTGACTAAAAAAAGCGATCCAAAGCTACCTCGATCGCCACGTCAATACTGTTCTGCATTTTCAAAGTGACCTCGTTGCGGTATGATATAAAGCCCATGATACCTTTGGCCATGGAAAATTCAGTCCACTATGGCGTAGCCCTTGTCATCCAACATTACCTCACCAAAAGCATACATCCCACAGCGGCCTCCAAATTTTGTCTCTCAAGGAACCATCAATGGGTTATACCTCAAGAAATTTTATGTTTAGAAGTAGTCATGCTACTTCAGGTTACTTTCTTGTTTAGTGTTTTAATCTTTTTTTTTTTTCCCTACCCTCGTCGACTATCCCTTTTTGTTATTAATGAGGATAGCTCATCCATAACACCATTAGTTCGCCGGCGGTGCCGACCGTTGGACCTAAAATCTAACCGGTACGGCTTGGGCTCTCTACACCCCATCATGAAATGCTACATTCAAGTGGCATATGTTTGGGACCAACAACCAACAACCAAACCAAATACCTTTGTTGTCATTGGCCTCTTGACTGACGCCTAACATCATCATATTCATCACCTTACTTGTTTCCTCGACTCCCGACTGGAGTGGTTCACAAACTCAACAATGGGTACCGTATGCGATCCAGGTGCCTCCTTCGTAAATACCTGCAGGTTAGATTATCATCTTGACATTTTGATTCCATTACATTTACACATATTCCAAAGAGAATTGAATCAAACAACGGATGAAATAGCTAACATGGTGTTAGATGGCATATATCACATCAAGCTACACATACATAAACATCTCATACATCACATCCGCGACATATGGGAAAAATAGACATCATCATCACATCAAAACAAAACACATGTAAACATCATTTGGATCTAAAAAACATGTATACTCATATATATACATGAAAAGAAACTCGAGGGCCATCAAATGTTTACATACAACAAAAATACATTTGTCCATGGGGCCACATTGCCACATATGATTTACAAAAAAAAAATGCTCACCAGCCTATATAATCCAAAAGGTCTACAAATATACATCAAGGTGCCTCTAGCACTGACTTCTCCCTCCCTGGGGCGGTGTTGGACCACCGACACGCCCTAGGTGGCGATTGAATTCTGGATTCCCTTTCGAGGGGCTGGCGGTACGTCAGCTAGTCATGGAAGCGACCGCGGTTGCTTTCGTCGCATGATGGACCCGCCATGGTGGCGGCGACAACCGATGCTCCAGCGAGGACTCCCTGCGTCACGGATACGGATCCGCGTGCTCGCCAGGTACATCACGAAACACCATCTCAAAGCGTGACGAGATATCGATGACTCCCCTCCGGTGCCGGCCCAGAGGATCCTGAATGGCCCTTCCAGTGCGTCAAATGCGACCTCCTCGCCCGGTCTCCCAGGGCTCGCGGTGCCCCAGCGGCTCATCCAGGTAAAGCCCCTCTCTCCCGCGTGGCGACCTCACCTGGCTGCCGCCGTGATGCATGTAACTCCACCTCACGCTGGCGGTGCAAATACGCATGCACCAAACCGGCAACAACAGATCGTGTCGATTAATGCGTACATCATACATATTAACTGGTATATCAAAAATCACAGCATGAAAGCAAAACTATAAACACAACATTACCTGCGTGATCAAAGGCTCCCAGGTATTACCATGTCGGGTCCCCAGGAGTCCACCAGCATGGAGGCGCAACATCACTGCGACATGCGTATTAAGCCATATCTCGTCGCTGCCCGATGATGAAATGGTGCCATGCTTCACCACGCCCGGTGGCGAAATCAAATCACGGGACCAGCCTCAAGCGTGGCTCACCATTACCCAGATTGCCTCTACGCCGACACCCTCGGTGACATTGGCACCCTCCAGAAGAAGGCCACGAGGAATGGGCCAAGTAAAGCAGCCAGTTGCGCAATGATAGACAGCGGTCAATTTAGCGATCATCCGTGCATGGAGTCCGGACCAGGCGGAATACCTTTCGCGTCCACCACCACCCTCTCCATCACGTTAGCTCGCCACCACTATTATGGTCGGCAGGACCATACCTCGAACTATCATCAACGCTATGCAGCGATGCGTGGGGCATCTATCGATGCTCAGCGGCGTCCCGGTCATATAGATTGCTCACGGGAAAAATAAACGATGGTCTACATATCGGTCTCGGCGACGCATGGGATGCAGCCATTGTCGTTGTCCCAGGAGAGGGCAGTCAAAAAGTATATGTCCTCCACCGTGGTGAAGGCGTCGCTCTCCTGCGGGAAGCGGTCTTGAAACCAGGGCTCCACATCTCAATCAAAAATTGGAGAAAATACTCCTGGGCCCGTATAAGAGGGGTCTCAAAAAACTTTAGCAACCCTCTGGCTGCTAAAGATGCTCGAATTGCAGGCCTCGCATGGACCACAGCTTCTCGCAGCGGCTCCCAGTCTCTCTCGTGCCACCTCACGTCCATAATCACTCCTCGCTGCCTGCACGCAAACAAAGAGCCCTATATTAGCTTAGGTAATCATCAAATACATCAAAAATAGAAGCTAATTTTTCACCGAAACCTTGCCTCGCGAGCGGTTTACTCTACAGGTGCGCACATGTGCACGCATGTTCACTATCTGGTGGCGCTGTCTTGTAGCGGCATATAATACCGAGCACTCAGCGGCGTGCTTTGTTCACAATGAGCTGTCATATGATGGCGGCTTCATTAGACCTTTGTTAGATGACGCGCTCATGCAATCTGACTGAGGGCGCTAAAGGCGGCGCCTTAATTTCACCAATATTGCGCACGCTTCGCTTCTTCAAAGATGCGGTCGCGCTCATGCTGGCGCTTCTTCCGCTTGAAGTAAGCCATACATGTGGGCCACCCTCTACCAAAACCCTAAAACCCCGTGCGACCCGTTACCTACGCCCAAAAGATTGGAAACCTATGGCTATGGGGATGTTCATACCACTAACACAGAGCTTCATGGCGGAAGCGGGATGCCTCGTGCTCTCGAAATCCCTCAATCTCCTCTCGATGCGCTCTAGAACTCCTTTGTAGAAGCGGGGTACAAATGAGGAGTGACAATGTAGACCCCTCTGCGTGATATATAGGGTTTTACCAAACTTCCACTCACCATTCAGGAATGATGTCCATTTTGAACCGTCTTGATAGGGATCAACATCCATACACCTACATCGTAGGCGTCCACGGGCCGCTTTCATCCACGGAGCCCGAGTTGCCAGCACCCGCATCCTTGGCCAAGTCACATACTGGCGCATAATCACATTTATCTAATACATGTTCATATTTGGTATTATCTTAGGATATTGTTCACTTTGGGTATTTGGTTGTTATGTGTGGGTTAGCGATCCATCATCTCTCAACATCATTCAACCGGTGCTTAATACTTTCGGTAGCGGCGTGTAGTCTCTGCTTTGTAATTCGGTACATTTCCAGTCATTCCCCTTGATATTGACCTCTAGGACACCCTTTTCCGGTCTGCAGTACTCCCACCTCCATTTTTGCATCTTGATTCTTGTAATCCGGTATCATTCTCTCACCCACATGAGTTGTCCCATTCATAGCACACCTTTTTGCACTTTTTGACACTCATGTTGTTCTTCATCACCCTTTAGGGATGGGGTCCATGAAGTCTTACATCATGTTTGAATCAACCACATGCGCTGCTTCTCCTCATTTTACTTCAGCTTCCATATGGGCTCTAATCGTAACTTTATGGTTATGTTCCTTTTTACCAGCACCTCCGCAGGATCACGAACCAAAAAGTGATGATTTGGGAGTCCACCATCAGTTTGCCCATCTGCGACCCTATCTTCATTTCACCCACCTCGTACAATAGCTTCGCCAATGGGGCCCCACCCTTCATCAGTTTCTCATGACAGTTATGCCCTCCCTGGGGCCTGCGTTTCCTGCTTGGGGCACCCGTTTACGTATTGTACATTTCTCCTGAGAATTATTTATTATTTGTATTTATTGTACAAACACCTTTACCTTGAGTCATTTTCGATGCCCGATGCGTCAGCTGTTGGCGACTTGCTCTTTGGCCACCGCGCCAGCCCATGTCACCCTTGGATTTGGGCGGTTACCCCATCATTTACCCTTGCGGCATCGTCCATATACTCCGAGTATCCCGTAGGTCACTTACCTCTGCCCTCGAATTTGTTCACCTTGTCCAGCCCTGCGGCGCAACAGCTTACCGATCTTGTCGTCCTCCTGACATTCGACCTTGTTACATGGTTGCGGCCACTGTTTCTCTTATCCTCCAACCAAGGGCTGTCTTGGGTCATCCCACTTCTTGGCCGTTGCGTACCTACGCCGCTTCTTCACCTTAGTAGATTCCATGGAGTACCTTTTTTTTCTTCTGGAAGTCGCGTCCCCTTTTGTCGACGTGACACTTTTCCGGAGAAGGAATTGTGATTATCTTGATTCTCATTTCTCTATTTTAATGAGAGATCACAGACGGCACAGGGAGACACACCATTGCTCCCTGATTTGTGGTTTGTCCCCAACATTCGGCGTAACTATCTCATGTTATGGTGGGTCTTGCTGGAACTATTAGGTTATTTTTGTCATTTGCGAAGACCTCTGAACCTGGTAGATTACCAATGCCCGCATCATCGTTGCTTGTTATTTTTGTCATTTGCCGAAGACCTCTGAACGTGGTAGGGCCACCAATGCCCACATCATCATCGCTGCTTATTACAACGATCATTGCCTATTATTCAGAGTATGTTCCTTTACAGAATTGTCTTCTACCTTTATCATTACCGCCCCCGAGGGCGCTGCAGTTGTCTACACCAACACTTCCGTCATCTTTTTTCAGATCTACATCACACGAGCATGGGGCATGCCCGCCTCGTTTGTACACAGTTGTATATTTTTTCTGCACGTCTCTCAGAAGGTCGGGATACTGGTTCCTTCTTTCTCCAACGGATCGCTCCGAACGGTCCCACTCTTGCTTTCCCTTATAACAACATTCTCAGTAGAAGAAACATTGATGGATTTCGGCTATACGTATGCTCCTAACCTCATCCATCAGGGGGCATATGTTATCACTGAAATTTCGTCTGCACATGGCGACAAGAACTCCGCATCATCAAAACATCGATGAAGTCATTCATGGCACTGAATTAAGTTCACAGCACTCCAGAAGGGCCAAAAACTATACAAAGTAACCAAAAATTGAAGGGCGCTTTACAACAGTTTGGTGCGCACGCGCATGCGCGGGACAAAAACGTGTTATGCGCGCATGCGCGCTCGACGCGCGTCTGTCAACACAGGAACACGCACATCTGCTAATACGGCACATTAATTGAATAGGTCAGCTTCCTAACTGCCTACGGACTGGCTCCCAATTTGATTTGACCCTCAAATCAGATCCGGATCTACAAAATCGGCGAGTTAATGACCTAAAGAAACCCTAAAAGGGTCCCTGTTCACACTTTGAAAAGGTTACGTGACCGCCCGAGGAGCTGCTATAAAAAGCCGTGAAGATACACTGTTTTGGCAAGGAATTCTAAGCACTTTTATGTTGTTCAGATGGTTAAGGGCTCATCCTTTAACAACAACCCATCAGCTGCATCACCGAGAGTTCTTTCACTGCTATGTGCAGTTCATCTCATTTGTAAGGAAAGCAAATTGTGTGAGGGCCCCAAAGAGCCTTCCGTTGGGGGGAGAAGGAACCTCTGGTCTCTTCCTTCAGCGTGCTCCGGTTTCATTAATACACCAGCCTGAAACCATTGGTGACCCCTGTGTCTTGTGTTTGATGTTTGTTGTTTATTTTTTGCAGTGTTATTTGTTTTCAATTGATAGTTAGATTGTAGTTAATTTTGTTTTCTTTAACCCTCTGCTCCACAGCTGTTCTGCCCTGCCAGACCCAACAGGGTATGCAAGCGCTCTCCTTTTTCTCACCTGGTGACCATTTGAACGCGAACACTTATCTATGTAGTTAATGGATCTGAATCTACATGGTTGTCATGTTTACTCAAAACATGGTCGTTCCTTGTCATACCCATTGTGTGCATGATCCCAATCAATACATGATAAAATTTTAAAGGCTCCATCAATTATTTCACATGATCTATTGAAGTCCCCCCTTCCTTGGGGTCACACTTGCTTCATGGTCAGTCTCAGGCATCCCCTTCTCTATTATACAATCCCTTGGGCGATCCATATTGTTGCTCGTGATTTCTTGCACAAGAAGAGTTTCATAGACTTCGTTAAGTCTTATAGATGAAGTGTCCCCCAAGATTTATATATTGAGGAGTCCCTATGGCTTTGTTTGTCAAAAGAATCCCTTCGGCCCATGTTACTACAACACAAATTTTTTATGGCGTTCATGACTTATCACAGAGTTTGTTTTCCACAACAGTTGCCCTTCTCCATGTTTTCGTATTTGGTATCCACCATATTTTCTCCCTCGACAAATATTTTCATCTCACATGTGTTCACGGGCATATAGAAATTCATGAGATATTTTCATCCATTTTAAATAAGAAATATTTTCAAATATGTTACCCACATATTTTCAAATTCACAATTTCATTTCATTTGCAAATCTATTCCATATTGGAACCATAGTTCACAAGCATGAGATTTCATTCTCATAATGGTTTGGCTCTTTACAACCAGTAGACCTTGGTCTTCCTCATGGGCTTATAGTATTTCCATTTTCAACACCCTCCTTTCTGCAATTCAATTTTTACACATCCAAACAAATTGTTAGATTCTCATGCATATATTTTCTCATTGTAAATTTACAAAGGAATCACAAAGAATTCTTAATTTTTGCAGTCTAACAACTACATCACATCATCTATTCAATGATATGAAATAAAAATAATTTATTATTCTTTACTCATGGATTATTTTGTCATACCAATTTCTTCTATCGACAATTATTTCATCATATGAACAAAACTAGTGTGCCAATTTTCATGGTCAAAGTCACTCACACTGCAACCTTGCATTGATTTTAGATTGTTACTTTTCAAGTTAGGCACTCTTTCGATGGTGTGTTGGAAGTCATACAACCTATAAACACATGGAATAACTATCCACATTCATTATTACAACAAGGTTGTTCCTATTTTTAAATGATCATTGCCTAAAATATGCATTCAAGAATTCTTTCTTCACTAGTAACCAGGGTTCCAACATTCATGGCCTCCCAATTCCTTTTTCTAGAATTTTTATAAATATGTAAAATATTGGAAGGTCCTCCTTCCATACTAGGTAGTCCATTATATTCCCTCTCATGCAAACATGCATTTCTCAATACATTCAATCAATGTGTTTCTTAAGAGTAGTTTTGTTTGCAATGATTCCTAGCTAGGTCAATATATTCATGACACTTTGTGTTGGTTGTGGAGAATGATTATCTTATTGATTCATAGGCCTTTTCTTTCAGCAATGTTTATACCCCATGAACACTTTACACCATGGAAGAATGTACACTCCTCTGTGTGGGGGAGTGCAGAGGGGGGTTACCCCCTCTGCGGGGTCCGGGGGCAAAGCCCCCAAAGAAACATTTTCCTTGTAAATGTATATTGTAATTTTATTTTAAATCAGGACCATTCATTATAAGGTCACATATTTGACGATGGAAGTTGTGTTAGAGTTTTTTTCCCTATAAGGAAACCCTATTTTATGAGGGAAATGTATTGTGGGTATGCATCATTGTGAATATTGTATTCTAAGAGAGCAGTCTGTGAGAGAAAGAAGAGGAAGTTACATTGGGTTTTCTTTAGGTTGTATCCCTTCATTTGTTGGATAATAATAAATGAAGGACCTAGAAATTTATCTGGTGGACGTAGCCCACACTGGGTGAACCACGTATATCTATGTCTCTATTTTATTGTGTATCTTCTGTGTTTTATTTCCACATTTGTTTTACTTTATTTCTCCGCGATCTTGTTTTTCCAACACTTTGTTCATGACTTGTCTTGCAAGGATGCTAATCATCCTTGACTACAAATGTTTCCTTTTTTTGTCCTTCAGGTTCCCTCCCTAAATCATATCTTACTTTGGAATCAATGGCATCCAACAACCACTAAAATTCAATTATATAGAATTAAAATATTCCATAAGGGATTCTTACCCAATGCAACGTCCCCAAACGTTACGACTAAAATCAAAACAACTGCAAAAATAATTTTTTTTTCTTTAGGGAGGAAGGAAACAATGACACAGTTAACCACACAACCTGACGATGAGCACACGAACGCGGATCAGGCAACATACAACAACTACAACATCAATAACACCCACCACAAGAAGCACAAACTTCGTCCAAGTTGTCATTCGCCTCTATCTATTCGGGCGCGCCATGATCCCCTCATCAGGAATCACGTCGTCCCCAGGTGATAGGTGTGACATTAACTTAGACGCAACATAACCTATTTGTACCAAGGACTTGAGGAGAATCCAATGTGATAGGAGCTGAAATAACTGACTAGAAGACTACACCCACGTCCCCAAGCAACATGTCGACGAGATGCAAGATGACATCACTTGATTTAAATTGCATGAATGAATGGAGGGTTCTTGTTCGCTACAAGGAAACCGATCATGTGAAACGACTATGACCAGCCACCCCTTCCATCTCAACATAAGGAACAAGGTGCATATTCTCCACTTAACTGATAGCTATCAATAGTTTTAGCTGATAAAAGTATTAATCCCTCGACCATTAAGCTTGCGCAAGAAAGAAAAAACTAAAACGCCAAAAAACAATTCGATCAAGAATTTACTCAATCAACTATGATTAAAATTCCTTCGTTGAGATGTGTCTAAGTATTCTTATGAGAAGCACCCATGTGTTTGGTTGACCATCATTGAAAATTGGCCTTAAATACTCATGTTAAGCTAGACTTGTGTAAGTAGTTGGCTTTTTAGAATCCATAAGCTCGAATAAGACAACCCTCCACCTTTTGGTAAGTGATGGACCCCACTCTTAGAGATGTAATTTAATATATATAGATATATATAGATATAGATATAGATATAGATATAGATATAGATATATATAAGGTTGTTGTAAAGGAGCCCAAAGACGACGATTTCATCACACATCCATGCATATATTATCTCCATAATAGAAAAACATCAACTCCAAACATCAATTCCATAACCTAAATTATCTACAAAACAACCCCATAATTAATATTTAATTTTCACTTGTTATTAGAAATCCCTTCTTCTTAATTGAACACGTTAGGCAACAAGGTGGAATTACCACAATAACCTAAGTAAATTCTTGGCGTGGTAAATAGGGGACAAATTCATGTCAGAATGAACCCTGGAGCCCAATATTATTGGTCGTTATTAACTGATATAAAAGGCGGGCGTTATAACTGATTAAAATACTAGGCGTTAGTATTTATTGAGCATTATAGTTTATACAGCCAAAAAAGTTTGAATAACCCACGCCATGATTGGTGATAATAACTTGCTGTCTTAAAGATATAGTTGTCCAAAAGGGAGCARAAATATAAGGAGATTAAAAAGGATGTAGCAATAATCGTTGTCCAATCAATATATCAAAACAATGACACTCTCCAAAAATCATATCAAAAACCGTCGACGTATCAAAGATTTCTATTTAGTAAAATCGTTGTCTAGAAATTATTAGCCTAGGATCTATTAAAATGTGTGACAGTATCGAAGGGGGTCACTATCATCCATCCCATTGTTGTGTTAATAATTTGGTAAAAATATATAAAAGTGTGAAATATGATAATGCGGTTTCAAAAATTACAGTGTGTAAAATACACAAGTTGYTGTCTAATTATTAAAAACGTTATGTGAACGCTGGTAGTAATGAACATAAGTAAATATCAATAAGATTCAGTTGGGTACAGATATCGTTGTTCATTAAGATTTCATTGATTATAAATATTATTGCTAGCATTTATTGAATGCCTGGTATCGCTGCTCAAAACATCAAAATTTGTTGTCAGTAGATTTGCTATCAATAGTAATCAGTTATGGAAATCGCTTGAAGAGACATCGTTGACTTAAAAATTGGTAAATCGTTGTCAATAGTCATAATAGGCAAGGTAAATAAATTAAGTGGCTGAGTACTGTGATAAATATAAAATCGTTGTGCAATCAAAGAAGAAACACAGGCATTTAAAAATCGCGTATCAAAAATGGGCAATGCATCATAAAACCGCGGTGTGATTTAGTTGTCATACACAACATCAAAGCAATCTATCATTTTATCCAAGTGTCAATTACCAATTTATCAATCTATCAATTTATCAATGTGTCAAACATAGTCATTAAAATTTAAAGAAAGAGCATTCAGTGTATTGAAATCGCGACGCATGTGCATGCATACAAAACCCATCCAATATACAATCTCATACCTAAACAAGGAATGCAGACATCCCACTAAAAGAAAATCGCAGACAGGTTATTGGAATCGGTGTGTCAAGCATTCAAAGGGGAAACTAAAAACGATGTCTAAAGATTCAACACAGACTCTAGTAGGTAATTAGAACGTTGTATGAAGCTTCAATGCAGTCACACAATAAAGACCGCTACAATTCAAGATCATTGTATATAAAAACTCGGACTAATTATACTGCTGAGTTCAGTATAAATCGTTGGGTAAAAGAAAATGGGATCATTGGTACAAGGACAGGATGGCATTGCAAACGCACAAATAAAAACAATAGAAGCCATTTGCTAAACAAAAATTTCAGTCAATAGGTGATTTCGCAATCAATTAAAGTGAGGTCTGAAGGTAAAACGCCAGCAACTACAGACTCAATGTAAAACACAGGGAGAAAGAATATAAACAAAGTCAGTAAAGTCGCCCAGTACTCACCGCACACATTAAAAACGCAGTCCAAATATGAATCAAATACTAACATTTAAATGGAAATGGAAAAACGAGGTCCATAAGTAAAAGAAACATGGTCCTTAAAATCGCAAAGAATGACGATGAAAAACAAACAGAGGTTTCAATTGCAAGAAGGCGCAATGACCATCAATCATCCAATAAAAACAAATAGGGGTAGAGGGTTGGAAAACACATCCTTCACTCGTCATTCATGCACAGAAAAGCAGGTTATTAGAATCTATAGGTCGCTATGCACCAAAGTGACGACTGTCGATTCGGCTCTTTGGCGACTTCTCAAGCATGGAATGACGAAATAGGGATGAGGATGAAGTGCAAGCACAACTCTTAAAAAAAAATCAATAAAACCAATAGGACAGTCACAACATTCAGGGACCTAATGCCAAGGGAATCAAGTCAAGCAGCGAGCTTAAGACTATGGGGAATTTAAGTTCCCAATTAAAATCCTAAGTCATACTCATTTTTTACATGGTTAAAAGTATAGAATTGAAAGTGTAACGTCAATACTAATCTACCATGCAGAATAAACTCAAGTGTACCATATCCCAAGGTGACAGCTCCGATTCGTTGTCCCACGCGCTCCATGGAGCTCTCGCTTGTCGACCAATGAGAATTCACCGGTACCTCCCAGCCAACGCTAGGGGTACTCTTTTTCCCCCTTAGGCCCCCGAGATGAAAAGGGGCCATGCACACTAAACCAAAGAATATATATCCCCCAGCTCGCCTGACAAGAGCGAGCTACCACTCCTCACCAAGATGGGTATCCCAACTCCCACAAGCTAAGTCAGTGAAGTCTAAAATTCTGCAGCGTAACGTTACGCATAATAGAGGAGATCCATCATCCTCCTCCTCCCTCCTTTATATATAATTTCTAAGTCACGTCTTTCCAAAATTCCCATTTAATTTATTGTTCAATAATTTAATTCAGAAAAATCATCCCCGTACATGTGTCACCCATCCCATTCGTTCCACTAGAAATTAATTTCATTAATTATTTAATTACTGTTATTTCCCTCACCCATCTAAAATCATTCCTAGAATCACTCCTAGGTGTCCCCATATTCTCTTACACAATTTAATGACTTTCCCCCTTACTAATTTACTAGTTGAGTTCAATTTAGAATGTTCTTAAAGGAAAGGTTCCTTTCTAAGTTGGTCATTCTGCTTTTTCCTTATGTTTCCCTTTTTCTTTATGTTTCCCTCTTTTTCCCTTAGTTTCCTAATTCTTTTAAATTTCCCTCTTTCCCTTTTTATCTAAACTCAAATTAGTAAGTGTAGAAAATTGTCATTTTCCCCTTTTTCTTTTTAATTAATAAATTTTAATTAGCACATGTAAGAAAACAATCATTTCCCTTTTAAAAATTTAAATCCCTCTATAATTTGATTTTAATAATTTAATCAAGTTTCTTACCCCCTTTTCGTCACATGTTTAATGATTATTATTATTTTTATTTTTTTTTATCACAAGTATTACTTTAGACCTAGATTTTAATTTTCAAGGCTCGACGACATTTTATTAGGGAAATTGTTTTTTTTAAATCTTTCTTATCACGTTATTCATTCTAAGGCCATCTAGGTTTATTATCTTATTAGTTAAGAATGTGATGTGCCCTTCAGGACGCACTAGGTGCTCCAAGGGTGCGACTCGCTACATTCAGTTTCCCTTGCGTGACGTGCCCTTCAGGACGCAGTACGTGTTCCAATGGTTCAACTCACCTCTTTCTATTTTTCTTATGCAACGTGCCCTTCAGGAAGCACTACATGATCCAAGGGTGCCACTCGCCTCCTTCCATTTTTATTGCATGACGTTCCCTTCAGGACACACTAAATGCTCCAGGGGTGCCACTCGCCTCTTGACTGACTTGGTACACATCAAAAACCCCTGGAGTCAATACTCCGTCAGGTGATATTGTGGGAGAGTAAGGGCCTCTAAGGAATAAGGCCCCTGCCTTATTGTGCGCCCCTTAGAATCATCATGAGTGACTGTCGCAGTTTTCCCTCACGACATCATGGGTCTTGTCGAACCAGGTAGTCGTTAACCTACAAATTGAGCCATGGTGAGAATGCTTGTAGGAAGTGGCAGGGCTGTTATCCACAACTCTTCTTTAAAGTTTCTAGTATTCATGCGTGAGCCCTCTACTCCACATGTGAATCTGGTCGGAAAGCTATCGTTAGCCTGCATCATCAACAAATCATATTAGAAATGAGATCCATAACCATAACATCTAATCAGATGCACATATGTCATTTATACAACAATAAAACCCAATTGTCCACTCCCTGACACGATCCAGAGTCCAAGGGTTTCATTGATGCCTTTGCATCCTCGAGGTCCAAAATAC
>SNQJ01S0028716.1:15832-31764 GCA_010110895.2 Picea sitchensis
TGTCTACAAATGCATGATATTAGTTCTTAGATCTGTTCATAATCAGCAGTAAACGATGTATTAGGTGTGTTATGTTTATTTGAGTTGCATGTACTAATTTTCTGTGACAAAAACGACATGCTAGAGCACCCAAATTGAGAACACAACCATAACAAATCAGCTTGAAAGTTTTGGACTGTTCGCTGTTATAAAACAGCAGAAAACTAATTAATACACAGCTGAAACTTAGAGCCTTTCTTTGGTCAAAGACAGACCAAGAAGGCAAGTTGATAGGACCTGGAATTTTCACAAAAACAACCTTCAGAAGTGCACAAGTGATTTCTAGACTGTCTCGACTCTCAACATTCATACATGATAGGATTAAAATAAATAGAGAAAGAGAATACCACTTTTTTGCAGATTGAGAAACAAAAAATGAATATCGTTTTAGGTCATATGGTTTAAGGAACAAAAAGAGAAATGTATCAGGCCTTAATGGGTGGGTGCATGTGTAGGTGACTGGGTGGGTGGCTGCGTGTGTGTTTCTTATGTGTGTGTAGGTCAGTAGGTGTATGCATGTCACATATATATACCATAATAGCAAGATTTGAATATGTAATCATATTTGAATACAAGAGAAAATATATAACAAAAAAAATCTTGTACAGCTCCAATACGGAAGTATGTCTCATAGATACGAAATATGCATTTTGTTCCATATTCTAGAAGAATTTCAGCCTCAGGAACATACAAGAAACCAGAAAAATAATCCATTCCTCTAAAATTTTGCAACGTAATTTATATTTATAAGTTTTTTTGGTGTTTCTTTTATAACTATTTTGGAGATTTTTAGGCTCTTTTTAGGGGAGCTTATAGATCATTGGGTATTAAAGACATTAAAAAGTAGGTTGACCGTACCATATTAGCACTGTATGGAAAAATCACCAATTTTGTACTGCTGCCAAATTACCATACAGCAAAGGCCAGTAGAGCCGAATCGTGCTACTATGACTCTTCTATCCTTATTTTTCAACATTGTTCTCACTGGTTTATTTTATTTG
This sequence comes from Picea sitchensis, assembly GCA_010110895.2. NCBI lineage: Eukaryota > Viridiplantae > Streptophyta > Pinopsida > Pinales > Pinaceae > Picea > Picea sitchensis. The sequence continues at coordinate 16,873 of SNQJ01S0028716.1, forward strand.
CGTGCATAAACAAAAGTGAAGGAAGAAAATAATTATGAGTAAGGACTTTCAAAGGACCAGTGCATGACTCAAGTGCACTAGATATGGTGGTATCAATAGATAACAAACACTTGAATTAGACTAATGCTAGTATTAAGGATGGATGGAATTTGATCACCTTGCATCAAGTTAGGACAATATTTAATTTTTTGGGGGAAATGTATTAAATATTACTTCATGGAACAAATAATTTCATCATGAACAAAGTGAACAACAAGATGACAAGGAAATTCCCATCCTAGAAAGGAAAAAAAAGGTGAGCATATGAGTATGTGCCCCAATAGGAAAGGGAACCCACATCATTGAGAAAAAAACTGAATATGACCTTAACAAGCAGAGTCAAGTCCTGCTTAAAGAGCCTCAATTCCCCAGGCTAGGAGGGGATGGTTCCTCAAGAAAAGCAATTTTACACCAGTTTTTGTTTTTTCCATAGAAAGTCAATAGCAGAGGGCCAAATTGTGTGCCAAAAAGATCTGTAGTTGTCCCTAATTATCCAAGTGTCCCCTAGAAAAAGACTTTTCCAAGAAAACGAGGCAGTTAAAAAATAAAATTCTGCTTAAAACATAGCCAAAAGGTCTCGATAAACAGGCATGTCCAAGAGATGTGTTCAACCATTTCATTCCTACTACGAATCATGCATGCAACATTTGTAGCACCAAATTTATGAATTCTGGTCTCAATAACCAATCCTTGGTGAAGCACAAAGTTGCCAAATATGGAATGGGGGGCCCTATTCCCAAGCCAAAATGGCACAGAACAAAAAACGTCATTTTCTATGATTGTCCTCATTTCTAAAGGCTGCAAACAGTTTCTTGGGAAACGTTTTATTTCCAAGGGGATCTGTGGAAACTATTTCTCAGGGCACTCAAGGGAAACAATCAGTTACACTAAAAAATCAAAGGACATTAGTTGCAGGGTGCAGACTGAAAGTTGCAGATGTTAGAATTTTAGCTCAGGAGGTGTCTCAGGAATCAGCATAGGTCTATGTGTCCTAGGCATGCTGATGGACACCCAAATTAACCCAGATCAGCCTTATTATCTTTGCCTACATACAACTTAGCTTGCAGCAAATTTTACCTTGAGTGGAATGTGGGGCCCAAGGAGAGAGGGCGCACCTCATGAAGGAGGCTGCTGGTGGAGTGTGGGACCCTGTCCAAAGGGGGGTGCACCACTTAGTGGAGAGTGGGGTCCATCCCAAAGGTGGCAGCCCCAAATCTCAACCATTGAGGCCCAAGGTTGGGCACGCATCTCAAGGTAAAAAGGGGGCTGCTAGAGAGATAAAATGAGGTTGGGGGTGAGAGGACACTCACTATTCTCATTGTAAGGTTGAACAAGTGAGAGAAGGAGGGGCGCTTGGGAAAGTGAAGGCAGCGTGCTAGCAGCTGAGGCAGAGGGCGAGTTCTGGGCTAGTTTGGAGCAGACAGTGGAGGTCAGAACGGGACCATTCTGGCCAGTCAAGGAGGCCGAACTCAGGTCCAAGATAACAGCATTCTACAGGCCAACTTCTGGGAATTTTCTGCAGGTAGCAGCAGGCCAAATCCGGGCCAAATATTTCAGCCAGCCAGGCTGTACCAACCAACTGCTGTACAGGCCATACTGAGGTGAAATAGTATAGGCCGTATAGTTTGTACTAAGGCTGTACACTTGTACTTGCTAGGCCGTACTGGGCTGTACCTAGGCCGTATAGCAGTTTTGTTGGGTCGTTTTTAGCTGAGGAGGAGTGAGAAAAGTTGCTGGAAATTTCTGTAAGAAATTTCCATTTTTTTTGTTGCTGTAATTTCTGTTGGACGCCCACAATAAAGCCCCCTCTTCACTGGTTTTCCCCACACTGGGGTTTCCAGGGTAACATCTGGTGTCTTGTGTAATTTATGTGCTTAGTTTTGAATGCTTCTGTTGTCAAAATTCTGATTTATAACTCAGGCCAAGAAAGATGTCAAGGCCAGGAGGATACTTGTGGATGGTGTCAAAGACCACATTATTCCTCATTTATCTGGCAAGAAGACAGCGAAGGACATGTGGGAGGCCCTGGTAAAGCTGTACTAGTCTAACAACCAAAGCAGGAAGATGTTGCTCAAAGAAAAGCTGAGAAGCACGAAGATGGCCAAGGGAGAGTCGGTGGTCACTTACCTCACAAAGTTCACTCAGATAAGAGATGAACTGGCATTTGTGGGAGAGGCAGTGGACGAGACTGAGTTGGTGAGGACAACCTTGAACGGCTTCATCAAGCAGTGGGACGTTTTTGTCTGTGGAGTGGTGGCTCGGGAGATACTACCTAATTGGGAGAGACTATGGGACGACTTCACCGAGGAGGAGTTGAGACTTGGTGCCACTCAGGCTAGCCAGCCAAAGAGTGAAGAGGAAGAGAATGTGGCTCTTCATGAAAAGAAGGGCATTGGAGCGAGAGGCTCCAGGGACATGAGCAAAGTGAGATGCTCTGCATGTCACAAGACTGGCCACTATGCCAGCAAGTGTCCCAACAAGAAGGAGTCAAAGGTAGCAGCTACAGCATCTTCTGAGATGGATACGTTTGCAAAGAAATTTGATATGAATTTTCTCTGGTGGCCACTCTTTCTACCAGCAACAAATGAGTTGAGTTGGAGGATAGTGGGGCATGGTTCATGGACAGTGGATCATCTCACCATATGACGAGAATGAGGTCGGTGTTCCTTAGTGTTTTGGAGATGGACTCAGACTTGCATGTGCAAAGTGGGGTGCACACCATGCATGTAGTAAAGGGGGTTGGATGTGTCAGATTCCAGCTAGAGTCAAGAGTGTCTCTGGAGGTGGATGGGATGATGTTTGTACCAAAGTTGAGGGTCAACCTGCTCTTTGTGTCAGCTCTGGAAGATATGGGGTACACAGTGATGTTTGTGGATAGACAAGTACTCCTATGTTCAGAGGGAGCGGCCTTGGATGCAACAATGAGGCTTGGCATCAGGCAAGGTATGATGTACAGGGTGTTGGGACAACCTGTAAGTGGGTCTAGGGGGACCTTGGACCAGAGATCAATGTCAGAGAATGTCAACTGGTATGATTTGACATTGATGGAGGAGCAAAACACAATATCATATCAGAGTGCAGCAGAGGTAACAAGGACATCTTCTAGTTCAGAGGGAGCAGCTACAGCAACAGCAAATTTGATGGGACACCTCCTTCGCTAAGAGAGAGTGTTAGAATTTTATCTCAGGAGGTGTCTCAACATAGGTCTATGTGTCCTAGGCATGTTGATGGACACCCAAATTAACCCAGATCAACCTTATTCTCTTTGCCTACATACAACTTAGGCTTGCAGCAAATTTTACCTTGATTGGAATGTGGGGCCCAAGGAGAGAGGGCGCACCTCATGAAGGAGGTTGCTAGTGGAGTGTGGAACCCTGTCCAAAGGGGGGCACACCACTTAATGGAGAGTGGGGTCCAGCCCAAAGGTGGCAGCCCCAAATCTCAACCATGTGTCCTAGGCATGTTGATGGAAACCCAAATTAACCCAGATCAGCCTTATTATCTTTTCCTACATACAACTTAGGCTTGCAGAAAATTTTACCTTGAGTGGAATGTGGGGCCCAAGGAGAGAGGGTGCACCTCATGAAGGAGGCTGCTAGTGGAGTGTGGGACCCTATCCAAAGGGGGGCACACCACTTAGTGGAGAGTGGGGTCCAGCCCAAAGGTGGCAGCCCCAAATATCAGCTGCATGCTGATGGACACCCAAATTAATCCAGACCAGCCTTATTATCTTTGCCTACATACAACTTAGGCTTGAAGCAAATTTTACCTTGTGGAATGTGGGGCCCAAGGAGAGAGGGCACACCTCATGAAGGAGGCTGCTAGTGGAGTGTGGGACCCTATCCAAAGGGGGGCGCACCACTTAGTGGAGAGTGTGGTCCATCCCAAAGGTGGCAGCCCCAAATCTCAGCCATTGAGGCCCAAGGTTGGGCACACATCTCAAGGTAAATGGGGGCTGCTAGGGAGATAAAAGGAGGTTGTTGGTGAGAGGACACTCACTATTCTCATTTGTGAGGTTGAGCAAGTGAGAGCAAGAGGGGCACTTGGGCAAGAGAAGGCAGTGTGCTCTCAGCTGAGGTAGAGGGCGAGTTCTGGGCTAGTTTGGAGCAGCCAGTGGAGGTCAGATCATGATCATTCTGGGCAGCCAAGGAGGCCGAAGTCATGTCCAAGATAGTAGCATTCTACAGACCGATTTTTGGGTATTTTCTGCAGGTAGCAGGGGGCCAAATCCAGACCAAATACTTCAGCCAGCCAGGTCGTACCAACTAGCTGTTGTGCAGGCCGTACTGGCCTGAAATAGTATAGGTCGTACAGGCTGTTCTAAGGCCGTACACGTGTTGTACTTGCTGGGAAGTACTGGGCACATTGTACCTGGGTCGTACAGCAGTTTTGCTGGGCCGTTTTAGCGGAGGAGTGAGAAAGGTTGCTGGAAATTTCTGTATGAAATTTCCATTTTTTCTGCTGCTGTAATTTCTCTTGGATGCCCACAATAAATCCCCCTCTTAGCTGGTTTTCTCCACACTGGGGTTTCCAGGGTAACATCTGGTGTCTTGTGTAATTTATGTGCTTAGTTTTGTATGCTTCTGCTGTCAAAATTCTGATTTATAACTCACCTGTAGGTAATTTGCATGATTTCAGATTTTATATCAGCAAACATAATTTCTGGTTTTTAGTAAATCATTGGCAATTATTTCAGTCACTGAATTATAGGTAAATATCAACAGCAGAGAAGATAAGATGTTTGCTCCCCTCCCACCAATGATCCAAATAATATGGATTTTTCCTTTCATGTAAAGAATGAGATCTTGTACCTGGAGGATGAAATCAGAAACAATGACAAAGAAAAAATCATTGCAAGGCAGAGAACTTACCTCTAATGCTAACATTGAATAGTTCTTCTTCACTGTTCTACTATTCCCCTACCTCCCGAAATATTCGCCCTCCATCTAATTTTTTAAACCTGATGTGGTATTGTTATTCTAAATTTTACTGGTAATCTGTTCCCAAGTGACATTAGCTTTTATTAATTAGTAAGGTTAATGGAAAGGGATGTTTATAGTTGTAATATGTAGTTGTGAGTGTGTGCTATTTACTTTTACAATAGCATGCAGTAGGTACTCCAGATATGACAATTAGTAGGTTGTGCCCTTTCTCTATAAAAATTTTATCATTCCATGGAATTGAATCATTTTTAATGAAGAATGTAATGGTTATGCCATGTTTATGGCAGAAGATAGATATAGCTTATCCTCATCCTGAACCTGCACATTTTCTATCTGAGATTTATACACTGTAATATGTTTGTACTGAATTTGATAGATTGAACATCATTTAATATTGAAAATCAAATCCCTTGATCATTCTACGCGAGCTACTAGAATTAGAGCTCTGTCATTTGACTTTAAGGTTATATTAAAAATCCCAGGCTAAGAAACTGGAAAAATACTCAACATTATATACTAGAGATTGATATTGATAAAATTCAATGTCAAAGAAGAAATCCATACTATTTGGATTATTGGCAAGGCATGCAGTGCATATATAGTGTATACACGGTGAATACACTTCCTATATGTGAAACCTCTAAACCTTGTTTCTCATATCATTCCCGTTTCTTGTTCCCTTGCCCATTTCTAGTTTCTGGTAACATAGATGAAGCATCAACCACCCCCAAACTTTGCACATGAAGGAAGAGCAAGGTTTCCTAATGGACTAGCACCTCCTAACCAAGCGTGCTTCAACATCCCTCACCCCCCACTTTTTGTTCAAAGCGCCAAACAATATAAAAATTGTCTTTGACAAGTTCATAAAAATATTTTTCCACAACAATGTAGAAGGGCGTCCCACTATTCCATTGCCAATCCCTCCAAATCGCCCTTGACCCATGGAGCTGCATTATAAAAAGGCAAATTTTAGGACTCATTACACAGATGGCCTCATTAACAATTTTGTCTAAACGATTTAACTTTTCAACTTGGTTCCATTGTTGATGGTCATGGTTCTAGAAATCCCTCCAAGAAGAACTTTTGGATCAGTCTTTTTCCAACTAAAATAGGCAACAGACCAAGCTAATCACCAATAGATTGGAACATTCAAATAGGTCTTGACACCAGATACTAGGCATCTCAAGGCCACTCAAATTGCCATGAGGGAACCAAATAATTTATGCCATGTAACCCACATCATTTTAAATGAGATTGAACCTAAATTCGTTAAGTCCTTAACATTACAAATTATGTCAAATTGTTGAAAGGGACCTTTAATACCCTGAATGTGCTAAGCATGTTGAATTCGATGACTAAATAAAAATTTCCTATAGGTGTCCCCTTCCACTGCTCATACTACCGATTAACTGGCAAGACCAACTGCTTCAACTCATATGTCGAGCCGGCCCAATCCACTTTGATCCTTTGGTAAGATGCAAATATCCTAAGCCACCAAAAGATCCCCTTTCGCCCAACCTTACCAACCCCATAGAAAACTTCTACAGACCTTCTCCAACATTTTATAGGCTACTTTAGAAGGAAAAGACAAGAGGAGTACCGAATGTGCCCTATTGCAAGGATTCTATCAACAATTGTAACCTTCCCACCAAGTCAAAGATCGAAATGACTCCAAGCTTGTTTTTCCGAGCTTGGCCATTATCCACTTCCACTTATCAACAAGAGAGAGTTGTGTACTAATGGGGATGTCCAAATAATGAAGGATCTCCCCAAGTTTTATAATCTTCCATTTATGATTCAACCAATTAGAGGGGTCACCCTAGTCAATAAGGAAGACATTTGATTTTTCCTCACTAACAACCACTCCAGCAGCTTGAAAACATCTAGAAATGTATCCAAGCAAAGGATATGAAATGAACAAAGTTCATTTGTTGAATATGACATGAACAACTTGGTTCATAAACTAAATATCCAAAATAAACAGGATAACATTAAAGAAACATTACGGATTAAATAATATAATGAATGTGTAATATGAGAGATAGATTACAATGATGAATGGCTTGAGCATTTTATAGGCCTCAAGAAGACCTTTCACATAAAGGTATGCCTTTATGGCATGCACCTTTTAATTATATTAATCCAAAGTTCTATAGTTTAGATACATATTTATGAATAACGTTTATCTTTATATACATAACAATGCCTTCCCCTTTAGAAATGCTTTGTCCTTAAGCATATTTATGGAAAAAAATTATCTCTTCTTCTGGCTGGTAATGCCTTATCATGATTGTCTATTCTTGAAGCTTGGATGGTTGACAATACAAGAAGATGTAATCTTCTAAGAGTTGAGCAAAATTGTCAAATTGTGAAAGGGTCAGACCACATTGATTCATTTTTTTGGGAAATTGTGTGTCAACAACTTCTATTATTTGGAACATCATCAGATTCCACACCTAAGCTTCTCTTCAATACAATAGGATCTTCACTTATTTTCTAATATTGATTTCATCTTTTGTTATGATGACTCTTGTGATTTGGATGATGATAAAGCGTCCTTGTAACATGGTCTTTTCTTACCATATTTGTAGTGCCTTATTGTTTGGCGTTTGGTAGTATGCCTTCCTTGCATACTTGTGTCAATTTGTTGATCATTAGATGTTTATTGGTAGAGATACTTGGATTTTCCATCATTTGTACTTCAGCATCTGGCAATATCCCTACTTCAATTGGATCAGTGATTGTTTCTTTGTCAACTAGTGGTTCTATGTTGACACATTGATCCAACTTTGGTTGTTTTCTCTTTTCATCCTTCAACTTCTTGATTTGTGCAAGCAAACTTTGATTATGGTTCCTTAGCCGAAAAAATTCTTCATCAATTTCTAACTTGCCAAATTTATTTTTAGGTTTCTAACACTCCAACTTCTCAACCTTTAAGCTTTTGATTTGTTCATGCAAGTTTTTATTAAGCTTCTTTAGGGAAGAATTTTCTTCATCTATCTTTAATAATTTCTTCTCAAAATCTTGATTCTCCCATTCTAACTTCCAATTGCACTACGTCCTATCCTTTGACTTCTTGATTTGTGCTAGTTTTTTACTATGCTCTATTAGGCGAGAAATGTCTTCATTTTTATTAGCGACAGTCTTATCAAATTCTTCCTGCACCTTCTGGATCGACTTTTGATTATCCTAAAGGATCACCTTTGAGATATCTTTAAGGTTTTCCGATGATGGCACTATTGAGCATGGCTTTATTGTAACATCTTGCAATGTTACCTTCTTCTTATAGGAGAACATCAAAAACTTTTCTCCATGTTTATGATGAAGTTGCCCCATGTTTCTAGCCAAGTTGAACAAAGAATTGTCAACCTCTTTTTTAAACATAGTTGTAACATTGAATTAATACTTGGCTCTAGAATTAATAATTGATTCTCCAAGCGGACATTCATGTAATTTTCCTTAAGGTTCGCACCAATAATGATGTTAAACTCTTTTTCTTGAATACTCCCTTTGAATTGTTAATAATTTGAAGCACAAGGTTAAAAGACCTTTACAACAAAAACTCTCTTCCTTCATTTTATGAAAATCCATTTAGATACTATCAATTACTTTTTCTTTAGTAACAACATTTCTCTTTTATTATAGCCTTGTATACTTGAATATAAATTAGTATAGTGACCTTATATTCACTTAATATGTCACCTTGTGTCAACCTTGTATACTTGAATATAAATTAGTGTACTAACCTTATATTCACTTTTATGTCACCTTTATAATTTACTTGGAATTGGAAGACGTCATTTTAATATTTGTTAACCTTTGGCATTAACCTTGGATTATTTCGTCTGTACTTTCCCTTTAATTTTTCAATATGCCTTATGTTTACTATTGATTGGTAGTGACCTTTCGTTATTGGCTTTGATTAATAGTCAGACTTTCATGCAAAGAGATTATGGACGATGACAAGGCATGCAGCGGTGACAACACACACAACAGGTAATGACGGCTCCTGATTTGTCACAAAGAGACCAGACAGAACAATCGATGATTGAACCACATTTATTTCAAAAGCCTATGAGAACCCACTCGAACCTAACCCAACAACATCTTAGTTGTGTGCATCCAATGTCGTAATATGTAAGGGAGTCGAAAGATGAGCCTATCTCTTATCTCCAGGAAGTGCTCTACATAGAAAGCCATGTTGGCTTCACCCCCCTTGGTGTGTTGAGCCTCGTGACCTGGACATACTACTTGTATGTCATCTCTATAATCATGTATGTCATCTCTATAATCATGTTCAACTCTTACTTATTCGAAAGGAGATGTCTCGGAGCACCAAAGAATAATTGAAAGTAGGGAGGGAGTCCATCGAAATGCCAACTAATCAGAGAAGACTCGAGAACTCTGAAAACCAACAACAATGAACCCGTCTTATAGATCAGTTCGAGGCTAGGGTCTCTGAGGAGCAATAAGCAAGATACAGGTGACGGTCCCTACCTACAACCAAGTCAACAAACACCAGATATGATGCAAGAATGAGACTAATTCAAAAATGGTCTCAAACTGAAAAGGATGGGCCCTAAACTAAGCCTAGACAATGGCATGGGGTACAATCCTCTTGCTCTTGATGATACAATGAAGCAAAAAAGTCTAAACACTCTTTATCTTGGCCTAATTTGACTCAAGCAGACTAGGCCCCCACACCTCATAACCATAAAGGACGGTGGGCCAAATGATCCATGAGATCCATTTTGGACGATACGTCTTGGAGGTGGTTTTGGAAACACTATTGCTCAATGAGAGCAAGGGACCCATACCCCTTATTGATCCTTCCTCAACCCAAATCTAGGTCCTGAGAACTGGACTCCCAAGTAGGTATATGTTGTGATAATCGCATCCTCCTCTCCCCGAAAGAAGAAATGGAACTCTGTAAGGGAACTCTTCAAGTTGTTGAAAACATCACCTTGGTTTCCAATGATCACAAAATCTAGATAGGGCATCTAACTGTCTCTACAAACAATCCAAGGTAGAGGCAAGGAGGATCACATCATTTGCGAAAAGGGTGGAGATTAGAACCTGATAAAAAAGACAACCATCCCCAGGTTGAATGTGCTCATGTAAGAATGACTCCAACTCAATATAGATCCCAAATAGGGGCAACAAGAGACCCCTACTTCACCCCAATTGTGCTTCGAATGAAATCAAATAGTATGTGTGTTGTGTGAACACAGCCCAAGAAAAACTCACAAAGGCACATGATGGTTGTGATAAGGGTCTCGAATATGCCAATGACATGAAGCCATTGAAAGAGGGCCTCCCCAAGAAGTAAGTCAAAAGCTTTCCAAAATTCTATAAGCTACAGAAGACTTTCAAAGAACGATGTCTCGCCTCCTCAATGAACACTTTAAGGGTGAGAATGTGGTCAATAGCCTAGTGCCCAAGACAAAAACCTACTTGCTCTCTGGCCCTCAAGTGACATTTCTCAAGCTCCTTTAATAGCTGCAAATGAAGGGCGGTAACATAGAGCTTGGAGAAAGTGTGTCCCACCATGGTTATCATGTAGTTGTTTGGATCAGTGGTGGCCCCTGAGTGGATCTGGGCCATGGGATCCTCTATATAGAATATGAAGAGCCAATAGGAAACTACACAATGTGGAAATTTCTCAAAATTCAAAATCTTAGCCCTGTGAATTTTCGGCATTAGCGCTGTTGTAAAACAAGCTACAAAACAACAACAAAAAGAGTACAATGTTTTGCTTCCAAACAGCCCAAAGCTCTCGGAAATTCAAGGAAAAAAGATACCAAACCAAAGGGATAAGTTTCAGCCCTTTTAGGGCAACTTATCAACCAATAACCAGATCTAAACATACTCTTTTGTAGCAGTAATAACAGCAGTGCAACAATAGTATAACAGCAGTAAAATTAGCACTTTATAATATTCTTCACTTAAATTTCAAATCACTTAACAATTGTCCTTTTACTTATGTCAAATCAGCAAGACATATATGGCTGTAAATAACAATGCATAAAGAACATATGTAGTCGAAAATCAAATTTGGAAGTTGCAAAAATTTTGGACAGATGGAAACTTCATTAATATGCTCAAGATGAAATACATGTACATACCATAGCCTTCTCTCAAAGCTAGTACAAATCCTCCTAGCTCTCCAAACCCTAGCTAGAAAAAATCAACAAAACCCTACCAAAGAAGAAGATCCAATGTGCAAGAATCACTCCAACACATCCTCCAAAGAAAAACGTATTCTTCACAATTCCACCCTAGGGTTTTATCACAAAACCTTAATCTCCAATCTCCAAGGGATAAACCCTAACCCTAGAACTTTGGTATATTTTCTTGAGCACAAACACCCTAAACAAAAGGTGTCTAGGAAGAAGCAAGCCATTTTAGGGCAATGGACACTAACCCTTGATCCTCCGCCTTAGTTCCAGTGGTTGCCAACTAATCCTCCAGTTCTCTAATCTTGGTCAAGTAGCTCACTAAAGTATTTGTTTTGCTCATGCAAACAACAGAAAGTTGGTTTCGAAAAAGCATCTATTGAGAAGCACAAGAGTTTTGAAATAACTCAACCAAAGAATCAAACATATTTTTACCTGTTGTCTTATTTGAAATGAGCGAGATGAAGAGATCTTTCACAAAATCAAGAATGATTCTCTTCACTTTGACTTTCTTCTTTTGATGACTGACCAAAAGTGTCGGGTTGACAAGTTCTAGAATCTCCTTTTCAGCATGCTCCCAAATATCGGCCTCCTCCACAAGAATTTGAGGCTTGACATTCCATGAAACAAAATTAGAAGTTTCGTCCAACTTATCACACTCTTCGAGACTGTGAGTCACCTTACACATCTTGAACAAGTCTCAAGTGCAAAAAATCAACAGTATATGAAGTAGACAAAACCCTTTTTAGAGTACAAATGCTTCTCCCAAACAACCTAAGGTTTCTCACCCAACGAGCTCAACTAGGTCAAGTACCTTTCCCAAGTAAACTCCAGTTGAAATGCAAACTTCCTCTTACTCAAGAGTGATCTCAACCATAACATGCTATGACACCATGTGGAAATTTCTTAGAATTCAAAATTCAATGCAAAACAAAAATTTCACCTTCAACCTAAAAGGTTTCTCGAATCTTAGCGCTGTGAATTTTCAGCCTTAGGGCTGCCATAAAACAAGGTACAAAAAAACAACAATAATACTACAATGTTTCACTTCCAAGCAGTCCAAACTTCCCGGAAATTCAAGGAGAAAAGATACTAAACCAAAGGGATAATTTTCAACCCTTTTAGGGCAACTTATCTGCCAATAACCAGACCTGAAAATACTCTTTTACAGCAGTAATAACAGCAGTACAACAACAATGTAACAGCAGTAAAATCCGCCCCTTATATTCTTCACTTAGATATTGAATCACTGAACAAATGTCCTTTTACTTATGTCAAATCAGCAAGACATATATCATTGTAAATAACAATGCATAAATAATATATATAGCTGCAAATCAAATTTAGAAAGTGCACAAGTTTTGGACAGCTGAAAACTCCATTAATATGCTCAAGATGAAGTACATATACATACCATAGTCTTCTCTCAAGGCTAATTCAAATCCTCCCAACAATCCAAACCCTAGCTAGGGAAAATCAACAAAACTCTAGCAACCAAAAAGATCCAATGTGAAAGAATCACTCTCACACATCCTCTAAGGCATCCTCTCCTCCTCTTCTTCATAATTCCACCCTAGTGTTTTATCACGAAACCCTAATTTCCAAGGGATAAACCCTAACCCTAGACCTCCAAGATACTCCAAGAAGACCAAGAGATCCTAGCGACTTAACAAAGACAAAGATCAAGTTGTTGATGTATGTAGCATCGGACAAGTACTTCCACGTTGGTTTGTGTCTAACACATGGGAGTCCTCCTTAATGCCTCTCAATCAAAACTTAGGAGATTCACTTTGATAAAGTAATTATTACAGTGAATGTACTTTTGTAATTAATATGAGTTTAATTTAATTAAATGCCTAAGTATTTGGCATTAGTGAATTAAATTAAATCCTAGCCATCAGATCATAAAGTGAAGGTGAGATTTAATCTTAGCCTTTGATCACTTTGGAGATCTAGGGTTTTGGATTTAAGGTAAACTCAAGGTTATAAAAGGCAACCTAAGTAAGAGTAGGAGACACACACAAAGTGAAATAGGAGATCTCATTGATTGCGTGGAGAAGGACTTTCATCCAAGTGTGCAACTCAGGGTTCGAGGAAAGGAGCAAAGGGGTAGCAAGGGAGATAGCAACCAACCAGCAAGATCAAAGAACCGATCTTGAGGTTTGTAAGGCTTGGCTATTTGTTGTTTTGTATTATTCCTCAGGTGGGCCATTATCCCAACACGAGAGCCCAAATTAATAATAATAAACATTTCACAGTATTGGTTTTCCCTTCGGAATTTTTCCAGGGGTTTTTACCCAGAAAACTTCATGTGCAATGTTTTTGGTTTCCAGTTTTTTATTCCAGTGTAATGTTTCATTAATAACTCAAGTGTGCTTTTATTCAATAAGTAATTTATTTGGAAATAACTGTCAGGTGTTGGGTTAGGATAATTTAACATGGTGTCGAAGATTTATCTCTAAAGAGGAACCAGGTATACACGAAATTGCAATTTGACAGTGCAGAAAAAGTTTTTGCAGGATGTGGGTAAGAATCAAACTCAGAAATAACAAAAGCATATAGTCGTACACCATATGGGTCGTACAGTGTACGGCCAACTGTGTTGTAGATCCACTCTAAGATTAGGCTAGAGATCGAGTTGCAGAGTAGAGGCTGCAAGCTGGAGAGAAGACGGTGGACCAGAAGTACTTGCATCGACAAAGGCTCAGGCAAATGAGTTTGCCAGAAAGTTTGAGCAAGAATTCTTTCTTGTTTCCCATCTTTCCTTAGGCACCATATCAATTGGTGTGTGGCTACTAGATAACGGAGCCACGTGTCATATGATAGGAGCACGGGAATTGTTCGAGAGCTTCACAGAGTCAGACTCAGACGTGCATGTGGAACATGGTGTGGGCACTGTTATCCATCAAAGTTGCACTAAGATGGACTTCCAGCGAGCCGCCAAAGTTTGAACATCATTTGTTCAAAATTCAGAGTTCAGAAGTTCAACTGGTCGTGAAGACCATTTTTTTCTTTACATTTCCATAAAAAATTGTAATAAGAGGTGTTTGCATGATGAACTTGTAAAAGGTCTTAGCTACCTTAAGTCCTAAGCATGAGTTATACTCTGGAGTGTTTTTTCACTTACTAATTATATTTTGTCGTTTTCAGGCAATTTATAATTTATGAGTTTTTTCACTCAATTCCTCCAGAGCTGGAGTATATGCCCATGGTTAGGCTTAAGCATGGATCTAAACCTAGTGTCTAATGTATATTACCATGCTAAATATCCTCCTAGAGTCTTATGGAAATGTATTAAATCCCCCCTAGGTTTTTTTTAATTTTTTCAGTTAATTAAAAAATTGTCAGAATTCGGCAATTTTTAATTAAAAAATAAAGATACATTAAAAAAGTAGTATTAGGGGACCAAATAGGCCATGGGAATGCTCATTTTTGGACCTAGAGCACCCATATTACCTAAATACCCACTTGTTTGAGTAAAATTAGTGATTTTAATCACTTAAAATTAATTTTACTCTCAAAAAACCAAAAAAGTCAAATTAAATCAATAAAAATCAACAAGGGCAAAAATAAAGGAACATGTGGGGACATGTTTGAGATGAAATAAAGACACAAAAGTCAAGCTAGGAGTCAAAGGGGACAAACTCAACTTGTTGAGAGTTGATTGGTGATTTGTTCTTTTTTATTTGAGCACATGGGCATTGGGAGGTGCGCCCCCCTTGGAGAGGTGGCGC
>SNQJ01S0028716.1:31774-67404 GCA_010110895.2 Picea sitchensis
TAACTCTCACTTGCCCCCAAGGACACACCGAGTGGATTGAAGATTTCTTCCACATCTCCCAGGTGTGTATAAGGCAGCAACAGGCACAAAGCATGCAATAAAGGGAATTGGGACAATGCCATTCAGATGGAGTGAGGAGGCATGTTAAGAGTGATGAATGTGCTATGGGTGTCAGAACTCAAGAGAAGTGTGCTCTCAATCTCAACAATTGAGAAGAAGGGATTTGATGTAGCATTCTAGGATGGACAAGCACTAATCAAGCCCAGAGAATTTAACTCGAATACAGCAGTGGTTCTTGGAGTTAGAGAGAGCAAATTGTATAGGCTAAAGGGCCATCCTATGCGAGCAATAGCAAGTAGCAAAGTGGCAGAGAACAAGGAGCAGGTAGCTTCGAAGGTTTAGCAGCTCGGAGGGAGTCAACCTTCAGATTCAAGTGGGAAAGAGCAGCCTTCCATGTCTGTCAAGGAGTCATGGTACAAGATGGCCATGCAGGATGCTCATGAGCAGGAGGCTTCTAGGATGATGTTCAAAGGAAGAAAATCTTCAAAGAAGGGTCCGAGCGAGATGGCAACGATAACTTTCAATTCAGAGGGAGCAACCGATCAGGTAGATTGGAGAGCAACCATGGTAGCGGATATGGTAGCGAAGACAGAACCACCTCCAGTGTCGATGTTTTGTAGCATCGAGAGGTATTTCCACATTGGCCTTGGTGTCGAGCATGTGGGAATCTTTGTTGGCACTCACATTGCATTTTGCATTTTGTGAAAACCACTTATATATTGAGTTGGGGCTTGGTTGGTGCGTCACACCCACATGGAGGAATAAACAATTCTAATTAAATGTTGAGTTTAGAAAGGGTTCCTAAACTCACTCATTAGACTCCTATAAAAGGAGAGGCAATGCAGAGACACTTATCATATCTCATCGTGACATTATGGAGTTGGCATAAGTGGGTGAGCACTTGTGCTAAGGAGATTGGGAGGCAAAATTTCAACAAACGAAATTCCTCACTTGGGCAAATCTAGGGTTTCTGGACTTTCTCTTTTCAGTTTTTTCCAACCATGGAAGAGAAGTCACGTGTGAGAAGAGAGGAGGAAGAGGGATGCACGTGTGGAGTTGTACAGTCCATACAGCAGGTCGTACCACGTGCTACCGTACAGCAAAAGCAGCCGCAGAAAACAGGCCATACGTGTGAGTCGTACAGCTCGTACGGCACGTGCGGATCGTACAGTTCATACAGCACGTGCGAACTGTACAGCTGACGTCAGCAGGTCGTACAGCAGAACTGTAGGGTGATGTTAACTAGGGTTTGCAGCAAGTTTTCTAGTTGGAAGTTTTTCCGAGATTTTTGTTGATTTGTAATTTGTCGGGAGGACTATTTTTGTCCTCAAAATTCTCAAATCTGAAAATTTTACAGAACAGAAATTTTGTGTCTCGTGCATGGATGTTCTCTCTGATCTTTGTGCTTCCGCTATAATTTTCTATCATAATTTCAGTGTCAAATTATTCAGTGATAACAACCCTAGTTTATTGTTTGAGGTCACTTGGAAGTAATTTTCAGATCTGAAATTGAGTGCATTGAATTGTGTGAAAATTTGACATCTGGGTGGTGGAAGTACCTTCCTTGCTAAGAGGGTTTGTTGATTGTGTAGCATCAAACAGGTACTTCCACGTTCGTTTGTGTCTAACACATGGGAGTCGTCCTTAATGCCTCTCAGGACTTAAAAAATTAACTTTGATAAAGTAATTATTAAAGTGAATTAAATAAAATCCTAGCCATTAGATCATAAAGTGAAGGTGAGATTTAATCTTAACCTTTGATCACTTTGGAGATCTAGGGTTTTGGATTTAGGGTAAACTCAAGGCTATAAAAGGCAGCCAAGTGAGAGGAGACACACACAAAGTGAGATAGGAGATCTCATTGATTGGGAGGAGAAGGACTTTCATCCAAATGTGCAAGGCAAGGTTTGAGGAAAGGGACAGCAAAGGAGTTGCAGCCAACAATATCGAAGGACAGATCTTGAGGTGTGATCAGCTATTTTGTTGTTTGTATTTTTTCCCATGGGGCTATTTTCCCAGGACGGGAGCCCTTGTAAGCTTAGATTCATTTATAATGAAAATATAATTTGAAGGGAAGAAATATGTCGGCCTAATTGTGGTTTCTTGTTTATTGTTTCCGATGATTTATATATTTAAATTGTTAGAACACAATTGTGCTTTTATTCAGTAAATTTGCAGCAGTTTTCAACAAAGTATTTACTAGGAATTAATTTCCAAGGTGTTGGGTTAGTAAAATTAACAAGAACAGTTGGAGGCCATTGACCGGAAGATGGAAGAAGAGAAGATGGTGGTAACCACGTTGAAAAGCTTACGATGTGCTTATGAGCACTTCATAGAGGCCGCCCTGAACATAACGGCTACAGATGTTGACTTGAAGTTTGGAGAGTTGTGCAATAAGTTGTTGCAACAGGATAGGTGGAAGAAACAGTTTGGTAGCGACGGTGAGATCAAGGGTTCAAAACAGGCCTTTTCATCCAATGTCAAGGGAAAAATCAAATGGGCAAAGAAGAACGGTCAAGATGCAACCAAGAGCCCGAAGATCATCACTTGTCACTATTGTGGCAAGGTAGGACATATGAAGAAGCATCGGAGAAAAAGGTTGGCAGATCAGAAATCCAACTAGGGAGGGCCTCAACAGAAGGCTCATGTCGTAGAGCACACAGAAGAGGAGTCAACCTTCTATGCATTCATGGCCACGACACAAGCATATCACTCCAGGTCATCTGCTTGGTTCATTGATTCAAGGGCATCATGACACTTCACCAATAGGCAAGATTGGTTCATAGAGTATTCACCTTGTTCATCCAAGGATTTCGTGATCTTCAGTGGTGGGGAGGAGTATACTATAGTTGGCACAGGAAATGTGCAAATTTCCTTTCGAGGGAAAATGCTCATGTTCCTCAATGTCTACTATGTGCCAGGTATGGAGCTTAATCTGCATTTAGTCAGTCAGATTATGAGGCACAACCCCATCTAGATGTCAACTTTAGCAATCAAAAATGCTACATAGTTTACCAGGAGACCAAGAAGATTGTTGCTCTTGGTGTGGAGGACCACGGGTTGTTCAGCTCTTGGTGTGGAGGACCACGGTTGTTCAGACTTGTGGATATTGGATGTCAGAGCATGCACTAGCGCCTAAGATTGTATATGAAATTAGTACCCTATGCATCGAGATATGGCACCTCAATTGACCTACCTCTCTCAGCCATTGGCATGAGAGAAACTGGTAGATGGGCTTCCGGACATTCCACGGAAGATCCAGGGAATTTGCAGAGCTTTCCTGGCAAGGAAGCAACATAGAATGCCATTTGATGAAGGACAATCTTGAAGAGCGCACAGAGTCCTTCAACTGGTTCATGCAGACATATGTGGACCAATGAACACGACATCAATCACCGGTGACAAGTGCTTCCTTCTGTTTGTTGATGATTTCAGTAGGAAAATGTGGGTGTATTTTCTGAAATTAAAATCTGAAGTGTTCAATGAATTTCAAAAGTTCTAAGCATTAGTAGAGAAAGAGTCAAGATGTCATGTTGCCTCTCTTAGATCTGATAATGGTGGAGAATTATGCTCAAAAGAATTCAATAACTTTTGTGCTAAACACGAGATCCAAAGAAAGTTAGATCCGGCTACTTATTCTAATTTTATAGTTGCTTTAGTATCCCTTCGAAAGAGAATATGATGTTCATTGGATATGCCCTTCTATCTTTTTCATGTGTCTCTAGCTACTGATGTAAATATTTTCCTGTATATATAAGAAGTATCTTTTACAAAACAAAACAAAAAGTGTCATATTAGGGTTTTACCAAACCCCAAGGTGGTGTGTCCTCCAAGCATGATCCTCTTTGGGCTCAATGCCCCTCCTCCAAAATGGTGTGATCTCCAACAAGTTGTTAGCCCAATGCTTCCTCTTCCATGGTGGTTCACTATCCAAGTATCCTCAAGCAAGGCACTCCTCTAGTTTTGTGTCATGTGTCCTCTTGTGCCCAGTGCTCCTCAATATGTGTGCCAAGGTAGTTACCATGCTCCAATGCTTCTCATCAACATATGTGTCTATGTCCACAACCAACCTCCATGAAGTATACTCCTCAACCCAAGCATGCTCAAGTCAAGTGTCCAACCTCCAAGGTGTTTGTCACATGGTCCCATGCTCGTAGGGTTAACAGCCCTCTACCAAGTGCCTACCATTCCTCCTCCTAGGTAGCTACCTCTCCTAATCAAGCAACCGACTCCAAATTGTGTGCACCCAATGGGTTAGTCATCATTCCAATTAGGATAACAACCTCCTAGGCAAGTGCACTATGCTAGCACTCTATCCATCCACTCAAACTAAGCCATCCATATGTCCATCAAGCATCACCAAGGGACTAAAGACCCAGCGCTCTCCTAGCTAGGAAAAAGCTCAGATGAAGAACAAATTGACAATTTTCTCAAAGAAGCTGAAGCTGCTCAAAACATGCTGTAAGGGGTAGTAAGTCGAAGTTTGAAGAAGTACTGGATATGGAAACCTCTACCCTTATTAACTTGGAAACAGCATTAAGGATGATTCCAATGCATCAAACCAGATTCCAAAGCAGAGGACATTATCAGGTTGTGCATTGTATGTTCACAGTTATTGATGAGGACCAGGGAAAGCTCCCACATTGTACCTTATGCTACTGGATGTATCTTTTAGTCCCAATTACCTGCTATTGTGGTCATTTGTCAGACATTGATAAAATTATCTTATCTACCTCTACTGCTGCGTAGTGCTTCTCTCTTTATACCCACTTGGTTTTTCATTTCTTACTCACTGCTTCTATTTTCACTAGTCTTTCTTTTCTTTTGGCAATTACAAGTTGCCTTGGCACTCCCACATAACTATTATGATTTGTTGCATTTTCTAGTCCTATTGACCTATTTCTGGTCACTCATGGACATTAATAAAATTATCTTGTATTCTCGAAGATTCTACTTTCCACCCAGTGTAGCAACTTTCAAGGACAAACAATATCTCATATGTCTTCTGTGTGATTTCTTTTTTGCAGTGTACAGTCCACCATCCCCAATTTAACATGACTTACCCTCCACTGGACAGAATGCAAAACCATTATAAACTTTTAATTAGTTGGTTGAACGAATTGGCAGAATTTGTTAAGCCCTAGATATTGAAAATAGATGTTAGAAGAATGCAACCAGAAGAAATAAATGAAACAATCAAGAAGATCATAACATTATATGATGAGAATTTCAACAGTCGAGGAATACAAAGAAATTGATTTTCAGACATTGGATGTGTAGATGTAGATTTCACCTTCATAGGAGGATATTTTGAGAATGGAGCATGACCATGTGCCAGTTCCAATGCTGTTATTCCAAGTGACCATATATCAGCCCTGTAAAAGAATTTAAATATAATTTAGATTATCCTACTCATTCAATATCTGCAGCCTGCAAAGCCAGTGAATCAGGGATCATACATGAATAAAAAATTATTTACAATATCCAAGAACTTGACCTCCAAAATTATGGTTTCTACATTGTAACCTATTCCATATGACTAGACCCAGGAATCCAATACCCAGGAATCCAATTCCTTGCATCTATTGATATATTATTATCATATCCTAAGTCATTTTGCAATTTTCTGATAGTGACAGCTCTTCTTTCTAACATTTAATGAAACCATCAACTAACCAGCTTGAAGAACTTGCATATTAAGATTTGTAGTACATTTCTTCAAATGGGTATATTTGAACAGGTTACATAGGAGCTGCTATGGTAATTTATACTCATATCGTAATCCTTAGAATTAGAAACCTTTGACCTTCTTTATAATTTAAATTGGCTTTACAGGCTGCATTTCTCAGGACTGTTAAGAACTTCAGCCTGGACAAGCATAAATTTAAAAATTTTGTATTGAATAATCCTATTTTGCATCATTTAATGCTTACTTGAAATCATATCCATTGCCCGGCTGCAAGACCTCTGGTGCCATCCTACACAGTAAAAGTGTTACTTCCATTAATCCTGACTTGTATTTACTGCTACCTGCAGTTATGAACTTTAGCTTGCAGTCGACATTATTTAGCTTCCAAGATATGCAAACAATATTTTAACAGCATAAATGAGCGAATGTATCTTAATAGACAATACTATAAGGGAGATTAATCTCAAGATATAATAAGACATGGAATAAATATGTTGGCAAATTTTATCAAGTCAGAACAAAATACAAGAAACAGAAATACAAACCAACATGGAGTTCCCACAAAAGTGTTTCTCGATCGCTGCCTGTCACCCGTGTCAAACATGCAAGCTGACACTCCAAAGTCACCCAGCTTAACTGCACCACTAGTGTCAACGAGGATGTTCCCAGCCTATAAAATTTAATGAATATTAATTTGTGCAAAAGCTGTTTACAGATATTAGTCTGGGAACAAAATTGTTAATGCTGATCATTCTCCTCCGTAAAAGTCAATGATGAATTCACAAATATCTAACCACCCTGTTTAGGGTTCATACTCTTCAAACTTCAAATACCTTCACATCACGATGAATATGTCCTTGCCGATGAAGATACTCCAGAGCTTTAAGTGTTTCCTTCAAAATTGTAGCAATGGCATACTCTTCAAAACCATCTGGATAAGCTATTTTCATGATGTGCAAGCATGAACCTTCTGCCATAAAAGGCATTACTACCCAAAGGCACCGGTCAACAACAAATGAACAATATGCCCGGATTACATTTGGATGATCTATTAAGATCATTGTCTGAGCCTCACGACGAATATCGTCCTACAGAAAATTACCCATAAACAAGATGTCTTAGTTCAAGTTTATTTTCAGAGCTCCCCTTTTTAGAAAGCATTGTAAAACGAGAGTGTAACATTTAAGGTTCCTTTTCCTCACAGTAGCATAACATAAAGATAGTTAGTTCTGTTGTACCCTTTATTCAAGCAATATGCTTAGGTTCATTTGTGTTTTCCTTACACCAAGGCAAGCAAACATGTCAAAAACATCAGAAATCTACAAATGTATCACTAACAACAGGAATTCACTCTAATATATTGATGACTTCAACAATGTCCAAGAGCAAATTTGGAAATTACTCATCTAAAAATCATGCAAGATTAGTCACGAATATTTGCTGCGTGAGCATTTTTTTCTTATAATTGCTATTATTTACAATCACCTTATGTATAGACCATAGGCAAACTATGCACAAGGCACATATAAGACAGTTGACCCTGGCTACCCAGCTAAGACAAGATCTTGGCCGAGACAGTTGACATGGTGGGTCCATGGCATAAGCTTCAATTGCTTGGATAAGACATAGAAATTGTCTTATAAGAAACTGTTGCTAAGTATAGATATGCAGAAGAGTGTCCAGATTAGGAGAGCTCCCCAGCAAATGTTACTGTCTCGAATACAATTAAAAAAAATATTTAGGCCTTCTCATGTTTTTGTGTGGTATCAAGGTTTTGGAGACTAAGTTTCCAGAAAATGGATATGGATACAACAGACTTAAAAAACAAAAGATACTGTACATTTGGATATGACCAATATGACAATATATGTGCAAGAAACATAGAAAATACAATTTATGATTTTGGAAATATAACTGAAAAGATTGGATTTCCGTTAATTAGGATATCCCATGTAAACGATGCATAAGAAATGACTCTCTTGCCACTCTAGAGTTTACATTGTCATCAATGACTACCACACTACATATCATTAAATTAATTCAAGACTTCATCTTCATCACCTTGATATTGAATTCCTACATTATTCTTATTCTCTAGGGAACCAAGAATAATGGAAGTTGAGGCATAACTGGGTCCTGATGAAAAAGCTCCACTCAAAGAAACCTGGTTGGATGTATTCTCTTCATCCAAATTAAGTCGAGTCGTTGCATTCTAGGACATATCCAGATATCTCTTGTTCTGTTAGACATTGTAACATTTATTTTATCTAAGGGAAATAACAAATGTGACAAATAATGTAATGTAATATAGTGAGAAATAAGTCATATGTAATAATGAGATATGGCATTTGAGCAATGTTCCACGGAGACACGTCCTGCAGGGTCGGGGCGCGCCCCCCTCGCTCCCCATGACCCGGGACAGGGGGGCACCTGGTGAAACGTTTTTTCATGCCCCCCCCCCTTTTTGCAAAATTCCACAAAATGCACCCTGAAACATTTCATCAAATTCAGGGATGCATTTCGCAAAAAGGGGGCCTTGTGGACACCCCCTCTTGAAAAGTGAGACGTGTTTCGCAAAGAGGGGGGCTTGTGGGTGCCCCCTCCCAAAAAGCAAGATGCATTTTGCAAAAGAGGGAGCTTGTGAGCACACCCCCTTAGTATTTTTTTCCAAAATGCATAAAACTTTTAAAACACATGAAAA
Source organism: Picea sitchensis (assembly GCA_010110895.2). Classification (NCBI taxonomy): domain Eukaryota; kingdom Viridiplantae; phylum Streptophyta; class Pinopsida; order Pinales; family Pinaceae; genus Picea; species Picea sitchensis. Next base: position 40,225 of record SNQJ01S0028716.1, read on the forward strand.
AGGTTAAAAAACAAAAATCCCAGTAAACTACTAAACTTAATTCACATTTACCTATACATCTCTCTCACTTGACATTTACAAGTCATTTAGCATTTGACTTTGAGATGAGAGTGAGCCACGATTTGCCTTGGTTACTCATGAGAGTGACTCTGACTCAGATAGTGACACTCCCATTGATGGTCTTAATGCCTTCGTACAGCAGATGGATGTCAAGGACCAATCAATGGCATTGACTCCTTGATGCCCATTTGAAGTTGATTTCTTTTAGCTACTTTTAGTATTCACTGTTCATCAATAATTTTCAATTGTAACTTTTGGCTTTAGATATTGATGACTGGGTCTTTGACTTGTCACTATTTACTATTTTTGAGGAATTTTAATTTACTATTTCAGACTTCAATATCTACTATTTAGTATTTACTTAGTACTATTTGGAATTTGAATCAATGAATTTCATTTGGTTATAAGTTATAAATTTGAACTTTTGATGTGCATGTATCATTGATTCAATGTGAAATATGATAATAACAACAGTGATTGATGAATCATGTTTCTATCATTTATAAATTTGAATTTAGTATTTACATTACACAATGATTATTTACATGGATGAATTGTTATTGTTGGGACTTTTTTTTATAATTTTAGAGATGAGGACCCCTATGCTAGGACCTCAACGTCCCCCCATCCCCCATGAATTTCCTTAAAATTTGGGGGGGGTCTCCTCATGTCCCTAATGTGCATTTCCCCACTCCCGCATCTTGGAAACTTGGAGGAACATTGCATTTAAGTTAGTCTTATATTAAAAAGATTAGGTGAGTGGTTCCTAACAAAGAAAGAAACTTGCTTGGTATATATACAAGACCTGTGTATGTCATTTTCAATGGCAGAGATTGTGTTAGTGAATATATCACCAAGGGTCCGAATATAATTTATCATCAAAATTGGGGAAAATATTGGAAAATTGGCAAACTTGAAAGAAAAATATTCCATTTTTTAAACATTTAAGGCAACAACAACATCAAACAAACACATTGCCACATGAATATTTAAACAAAATTGGTATATAAGATGTATAAGATGCCAAGTGATACAAGTCACATCAATACTAAATCCAGATAGTTGTCATGTGGCTTGATAGGTGGATACAAAATCACATCAAAAAAATAATTGATGTATATCATGATTCATCATCATGAGTCATCACAATTCTACAATGATAAATATACTATGGAATCATCAATCCCCTCTACCCCTTTTACGAGCAACGCTCAACGCTCCTCTTTTGGAAGCAATAGGTGTTGGGCATAAAGTGAAAGGTGTTGGGGCTGAGGTGGAAGCCTGAGTGTAAGTGAAAGTCTTCTGCCAATTGCCTATCTCTGTGATTGTAGTGGCCATAGCACACTCTCAATCTCCCCCTTCAAGGTGTCTGCAATGGAAGTGGAACATCCTCCTCCTCTTCCTCCCTCCCCTGCCACCTCCTCAAGCGCATCGACGTCCTCCTCCAAGCACTCAGGTGCCTCCTCCATGATAGGCCTCTCAACCTCCACCCTCCACTAAGCCATGGTGCCAAGCGCATCCAACTAAGCAGCCTCCATATTAGGTTTTTGTCAATTTGCTTCATCCAAACCATGAGATTATAGTAGTCATAGACCATATGACTAAAACGTTGGTATCTAAATTGTATGAGAGTCATATTGTAATTAGAGGGTGACCATCATAAATTAATGAATTATAATAAATTAATTATAATTTATTATAATGAATTATAATGAGTCATATTTTTGATGCAAAGTTGGGAAGTCTCAGTTAAATACGATTGAGGTCAACCTGCCCAGGTGCCTAATGGAGTATATAGGTCACAACATGTCTTCAAGGAAATAGGGAATGCTTTAGGGCACTTTTACAAAGCTGATTTATCCTTCAATGAGATGGGTCTCATGGCTATAGCTTGCATCTTCATGGCCATAGCTTGCATCTTCGTGGATTATCCAAAAGCATTACTATTAGGAAGGGTTCATGTGTATATTATCGGCCTCTAGGCCATACAGGAATTCCATTTAGGTGTATTTGGTGTCATATGTATGAACATTTCATCATGGATTGCAGACTCCCAATTTAGGAAAAAGTATGGGTAAAAAAACAATAGGAGATGGCAAATACAAAGGAATTGGAAGTTGTAGGGACTGAGCTCAATTTTGGTGATAAGGGGGGTCATTTTGAGATCACCACAGAGGCAAAGGTTGTTGTGGGCGCACACATGGATGAGGAGAATGAAACGGTGTTAGCATTCCCTCAAAAGGTGAACTCTCCAAAGCATGTAGAGCTCATTCCTTCTCTAAAGGACCTTGAGGCAGAAGGCTTCAATAATGTTGGATGCTCTCCGATCAATACGGGCAAATCTATTCAAGATTTGATCCCTTTATCCCTTCATAGTTCTCCAAAAAATCATATTGTGTTTAGGTCATAGCATAATGGGAATATGGGGAAGTCAAATGCTTAGGGGAAAGTTGGGACATTGCTTGCTTTGCATGTCCTCGAAGAAAAATCTCGTCTGTTTATAGATGGTGTGGACAATGGTGATTCCTCTGTTGAACCCTCCCCTATTCCCAGTGCTAGGAATCTTAGGGTTCCTGTAGTTAAGGGGGAGGGCAGGGAAGGATCCTTGAGATATAATCTAAGACCAAAAACGAAAGAGGGACTCTTGGTTTTTTATTGAGGGACTGATCATGGATTAGGATTTAATGAGGACATGATTTTTAAAAGTGTTAATAGAGGAAGAAGATCTTTTAGGTCCTGTTAGCACAAATTTCCACCCTCCAAATTGAGCTGACAAACCTGTTATGACAGTGGTAAAAAACTTGGCTAATTATAGGAAAAAAGCCCCAAACTGTCACGGGCTAGACCCCTCTCCGTTTGGGCTAGTGCTTGCTAGCCTCATGGGGGAATCCCTAGGCACCCTACCTAGGTATCTTGCTGCTGTCTTTTAGGACTGATTTTCTGCGTTTAAACCCAAAAAACAGCGAGCTGTTCATCTTGGACAGCATGTCAAACAGTCCAAAAACGATGAGGAAAATATGGTTTTTTCGCTTGGAGGGTTCCTGCAGGGTTAGCACAATGATTATAGAATGGAAATAGAACAGAAAACTACTCAAGAGACAAATAAAATCACCATGAACAGTTCAGAAAAATGACAAATCAGATTGCAAAGTTCGCAAAATACCGACAACAAAAAGGTTAGAGAACAAACACAAAATTTCTTTATTGATAGGCTTGCAAGAGGGTTGGTTGTGCCACAATTGGCAAGTCCACAACCGATACAATGATTACTTTGCTCAAAGAATGGGTCACTCGACTAAGAGAGAGAGAGAAGAATGAGAACGAAACACTATGCTACTGCTACTAAGAACCGACCAATAACCAATGAAAACCATCCAATATATAGAAGAGGAGTGTGAAGAACATAGGAGTTAATGCGCATGAGGGAATAAGTGAGTGAGAAATTTAGGAATTAATGTGCATGAGGGAATAAGTGAGTGTGAATAATGTGCATGGGTGAGTTATGAGTGAGAGTGTATGGGTATAGGTGTTAAATAAAGGCTAAGATGCATGGAGGATAATTTTAGCTTTCCAACGCATGTTAGATTGCTAAATTTGACCAAGAGATGAGGGAGTTATGAGTTAAAGGGAAATTCGCCCTATTTTTTAGGGATTTCTTAAAATTTAGGAATTTTGCATTTAAAAACAATTTAGGGAGAATTTTTAGAAATTGATTGCATGGAAAGTGAGAGGAACAGAGTGAAGAAAATTAGCCTCGAGTGGCTAAACTTTCTCTAGAAAATGCCACCTCACCCATGCGCCACCTCTTTAGCTTAATTAATTATCATTTAATGCATAATCCTTGGAAAATGCGTCCTTGGTCCATGATGCCATGTAGATGTCGCATTGTCTTGATACTCTACCACATGTCGAAATCTGAGCTTGCCGCTTGTCACTGTTGGAGATGACGATGACTGCTAAAAAAAGAAATTTCCAAAAATAGCCATCCAGCCCCAAAAATTTGAAACTTATTGAAACTGACCCAAACTCTCCACAAATGCTCGAAATGACTAGGAGACCATCATCATGTGTCTACTGCTAAAAATAGAAAGTCCCCGCATGTCCATGATATTATACTCATTGGATTCGATTTTTCGCAAGAAATCTGAATCCACAATCAAAATCGGCATGCGAGCCCTGGTGCTCAACCTACTAAAAATAGAAATGTGTGCTAAATCATCCTGAAAAAGGTCCAAAAGACTCAAAATGTCTCAAGGATCAATAATATGTGCTCGGAATCTGAATCTAGGGCCTAGAGCTCAAACTGCTAAAACTAGAAAGTTCTTGCATTTTGCTTAGAAAAGTGCTATCGGGCCTAGAATCATGCAAGGACCATCCCTGTATGCTCAGCACTGCTCCAAACTATCAAGATACCCACTCAAACCGTGTCTCCTAAAAAGTAGCAACACTTGATGTATGTAGACATCTCTCTCAAAATGCATGGGAAACCAAGCTAACTCTACCTCTGAACAAAATAACCATTTATTGATCATATACCTGTCTCTGATGGGAACTAATCTCTTGCTCAACACAAGTGTTAAACTCTAGGAGAATCTCAAAATGCTAACCAAAATAGTGTATGCTGGCTCTTAACCTACAAGATTTTCAAGGGTCAAAATCTAGGGGTTAACAGGTCCATGGCCCAGGAAAAGGCTTTCAATGAGATTGGGGCTAGCAAACAACTATCCTTGGATGGGTTTCTTAGAGCAACCAATGCCCGAGGAGAGGGTGAAAGGTGATTTGTCTATCCTTCAATTGTCAAGGGTTGGGCAGCCCCTCCAAAAAAAAGGCCCTAAAGAGGATTGTGGATTTTCACAATCCAAAAGTAATTCTACTCCCAGAGATTGTCTAAGGAGGGAACAATCATGATTGAGCTAGAGAAATTATTCGAGGTTTGGGAGTTTCTTTTCATAGATTCTAGGGGAAGATCAAGTAGTTCGCTAACTGGTTGGGAGAAAAGATATATGTTATGTACTAATTGTTAGTCATTTTCATCAGGTTTGGGTTTAGGACTCTTCTCCCAGGATTTGGAAAAGGAGGCCATTATCCTAAACGTTTATGGGCCTAATTCAGATAAGTTTCTTTCTAGGATAAATTCTTCAGTTGGGACTGGCTCAATCAAGGTTATTCCATTGTGGGAGGGGATCTAAACTTCTTGGGTAATTTGGAAATATGGAGACCATCAACTTAGGGGGACCACTATCAAATTATTTTTTGACAAAGTTGGAAGATGTAGGGTTGTTCAATGTTGAGCCTACAAAACCAAATCCTACTTGGAGGAACAAAAGGGTGGGGAGAAGAGAGGATTGTAAAAAGGCTAGACAAATTTTTGGTTTCAGAATCGCGGCTTGATGACCCTGTCAGCATTCATCAATGGGTTAGTTCAAGTGGAGAATTTGATCACTTTCCTATTTTACTTGAGTTGGCCCCAATGGGGAGAAAAAACCCTTCTTAAGTTTAATCCTAGGTGGCTAGCAAAGGAGGACCATGTTAAGTGTATAAAAGATCTTTGGGTTCCTTTTGAGGTGCCATCAAGGGCCAACTACAATTCAATTTGAAAATAATCTAAAAAAAAGTCAACCAGACCACTATTGCGTGGGCTCATGCTAAGAAGACAAAAGCTGACGAACATTTATCTGAGGTGAAAAATAAATAAGACGAATTATATAATAATGAAGGGGTTGGTTTCCTAACCAAGGAAACTAGTAAAGTCAACCTCTTGGAAGATAAGAGAAGAAAGCTTTTATTGGATAAGGAAGTAGACTAGATACTCAAAAGTAGGGTGGTTTGGCTCTCTTGTGGTGATGAAAACACAAAAGAATTCACCAATATGCTAATCACCAAAAAAAATCAATATAGTATAGAAGGTGGAGAGGAGCAATGGGTCAGTAGCATCTAGTTTTGAAGAGATAACTCAAGTGGGTGTGGATCACTTTGTCAATATCTATAAAGATGAAGGTAGAGCCACAATTGCAGAGTTGATAAAGATGTCTTCTTATCTTCCTAGTTTTGTAAGTGAAGAAGAAAACACATGCTTAATGGAAGAAGTATCCAAGGAAGAATTGCTTACTATTCTACACAGCTTTCAAAAGGATAAAAGGCCTCATCCTGATAGATGGACAACGGAGTTTTTTCTACATTTTTTCGGTATTCTGGAAGAAGATCTATTGAAGGTGGAAGAGGAATCTAAAACCTCTAAAAGGATTTTGGCACCTTTTAATGCAACATTCATTACATTTATCCCAAAGTCAGACAATCTTATTTCTTTTGAGGAATATAAGCCTATCTCTCTGTGTAATTGCATTTATGAAATTATTGCAAAGGTCGTAGGAATAAGAGTTAAAAGTTTGAGTTCTAAGTCCATTTCTAGTGAACAGTTTGGTTGTCCATGAGACTATAGGAGTGGCTCAAAAGGCCTACATCCCATCGGAACCAAAACATTTAGGGCAATGGTGGTAAAGATTGATTTCTCGAAGGCATATGATTGAGTAAGTTGGCTTTACCTAAAGCTAACGCTAATTCACCTAGGATTCTATGTTCCTTTTGTGAGTCGGGTGATGGGTTGCATCACCTATGTTCTTTCTCTATGTTAATTAATGGTACAGCTTTCTTTAGACCAAAGAGAGGATTACGACAGGCATCATATGTCACCTCTGTTAGGGCCCTATCCTAACCCCCTTACTTAGGATACTTTGTTGATGTACGAAGCCACCTTCGTTGAATAAGACCCACTAAATAGTTGGTTAATAGTCACTCATTGTAAAAAGGTCCTCTTTATTAATAAGGCCCAAATGACTTAGTCGTCCCTCATTATAAGTGAAACAACATGTAGTTAAGATTCTCTATTGATAGCTATATATTGAGTAGAAGGTTATGTAATTTTTTGTCAAGACTTGTTATTGTATTTGGAGCTCTGCTCTAGGAGGTTTACCCCTTGAAGAGGCATGTGAACATAGCTCTCTATTTTTTAATATCATTAATACAAGAGATCTTTCTCAAGGTTTATCTATTTTCTCTTGTTTGCACTGGTATTCTATTGCATTCTATGTGATTGCTCTAAAGTTATGGGGTTAAGTATATTGCAAGTGTTATCAAAGCTCTTTCATGGGCCAAAAAGGGAGAACATTTTTTTCTTTTTGCAAGAATGTAGAGGAAAAAAAGAGGACGACAAAATTTAGATCAATTTTTGAAACTTTGTGCATAATCTAAAGAAACCAGTGGTATATTTGAGCTCCTCCCACAAAAGCACCCAATTTCAAAAAAATATCATCTCAAACAAAGTCCAAGAAGTGAAGATATTGTTGATTTAAAAATCAATTGTTTTAGGGTTTTTCCTAGGATGGCCGCAAATATTGTAGAGCAAATGTCTTTTGACAAAGTGCCCAGATCTTTGTCAAACCAATGCCAGTAGATGCATATTGGTCACACCATTTCCAAAAAGTGGTCATAATAGCAATTCTGATAAATATTGTGGGAGTTCTGCTTATTTCAAATTTTTGGCCCTAAATCCTACCTTGAAAAGTAAGTTATTTTCTGGGGATTGAAGAGCTCTTTCTTGGGTCGGCGAGCTCCTAAATTTTTTAAATTTGTTTAAGAGATGTGTTCGGGCGTCTTTAAATAACACAGTGATTTGTCGTTTAACAAGGTAAAACTGTGGTCAGGGAAGAATACATGTATGAAACACAAGTGGAATCACATTGTTGGAAACCCTTGTAACGTCTATTGGTACCCCTTTGAGTAGTACCACATCAAACAATACCTGTATACATAATCTCACTGCCATGTACCATTGGGTATATAGGAAGACCCATAGGTATACCTGAAACCAACTTTAGATAAACTGATCAGCCATCTTGTCCTTATAGTACATTGTGAATAGCACTCAAGGAGATCACTCTCTAGCACCTGGGTAATCAAGTAGTACAGCTAAGGGCACGGTTGAGCCTCCTTCGTTAGTGCCTTGAGATATTGGGTTGAGGACCACTATTGGACCCTGTACATATGTCAAAGAGCTATAGCACCTGACACTCCCCTGTCCTTAAGACCTGATAACATTTTTCAATGAACTTACCCATGATGGAGCCCTATATTTTATAAACCACCTTATACCAACACCTCGGCTAATATGACCACCCACTCTACTGCCAACAGGTTGGACAACTTGGAAGCTCAGTGCATGACTCTTAATAGCCAACTTCAAAAAATTCAAAAGACCATAAACGGTTGGGATCAAACATTGAATCAGAAGTTGGATCAAAAAAGTCAGTAAGTCCTAACCAGCTTGGATCAGATGCTCAATGAGAAGTTAGCGCCCGCTTCTACAAGTTCGAAACATACCAAAAAATACCCTTGGAATGCACAACACATTGAGACACACCAGGAAGAATCTTCTAACTCACAACTATCTAGCCACTAGCAACCCCCTTCCAGTTCTCACAACCATAAACCACCCTCAATGGATTATAACATATGGCATTGTTTTCCTAAAGTGGACCTAAACAATTTTGATGGTTCTGACTCATCATGATGGGTTACCCAAATGGAACATTACTTCACTCTCCATGGCATTACGAATGACATGATGAAACTTTGGGTGGGGGTCTTGTATCTGGATCCGAAACGACGGCAATGGTGGGAATGGCATAAAAAATCCTTATGGGCTACATTGCCTTGAGTCAATACTATCCATGCACATTTTGAGTGAGATACTCCCTATTTGGGGCGGCTTACCAAGTTATGCCAAACAGGCTTAGTCACAAACTTTATCTCGGCCTTTGAGCAATTAGCCATCTATATAGAGAACTTAACATATTCTTTCTATAAAGAATGTTTAATTAGTGGCCTCAAGGAGAAGATTCAACCACAAGTCAGAATGCAGCAATCCACTACCTGGTTTGTAGCTTCTGAGAGGGCTCTAAAAGCAGAGACAGTGATCAATTAGTTAGTGGCCTTGGGAAGGAGATTCGACCACAAGTCAGAATGCAGCAATCCACTACCTGGTTTGCAGCTTCTTAGAGGGCTCTAGAAGCAAAGATGGTGAGCTTCTCAAACGGCTTTATCTTAGCCTTTGAGCAATCAATCATCCGTACAAAGAACTTAACAGATTCTTTCTATAAAGAATGTTTAATTAGTGGCCTCGAGGAGGAGATTCAACCACTAGTCAAAATGCAGCAATACGCTACCTAGTTTACAGCTTCTCAGAGGGCTCTAGAAGTAGAGACGGTAACTAATGCACAAACCGAAAAAACCCTCTTTCATTCCCTCCACTCTCCCTCCCCAAGTTAATTCCCCAATCACAACCCCTACTCATCCCTTGAAAGTACAAAGGTTATCCTAGCAAAAATGGCAAACCACCAAAGACATGGACTCCGCTATAATTGAGATGAAAATATGCTCCAGGTCACAGGTGTAAAGAACAAAAATTGTTCCAAACTGGTATGACCACTCCGGCCCTAATAGAAGACATAACTACCGAAGAGACACCGAAGTTACTAGTTGAAGACACCAACCCTACTACTTAGGAAGTTATTGAACCTCAATTCCCTCAAGAAGAACCCCTAATCGCCCTACATGCATTATCGGGTATTTCAACTCCACGGCCCTTGAAACTTACGAGATACATCAAGCACCGAAAATTCGTAGACCTAGTTGATAGTGGCAATACTCACAATTTCATTCACAAGAGAGTGGCAAAAGAAACCCATTATTATGTCTACCCAGTGCACAACTTGCAAATTATGATCGCAAATGGAAGTATCATGAAATGTGGGGGCAGATGTTAAAATGTCAAACTCTAGATGGGTGACTACCATCTTAAAACCCATCTATTTGCCAATGATGCGGGTGGTTGTAATATAGTATTGGGGGCAGAATGGCTACGCACTTTGGGACTAGTCACCATGGATTTCAAGGAACTATATATGAATTTCACTAAAGAGGCTCATGTACACATCCTTCAAAGGCTTCAAGTAGGCCCACCTGAAATAGTCAGCTCTCATTGTATGGAGAAGCTATTAAAGAAAGGCCACTCTTGCATTATTTCCCAGTTTAATGCCATACAGGTTATAGAAAGTCTAACACAAGAAATCCACTCATACTTGCAGTTGGTCCTCGACAAACATCATCAAGTCTTTGAGACACCAAAAGGTTTACCGCCTTCTCGTGAAAAGCATGACCATGGTATACCCCTGATTTCAGGAAGTCAACCACCAAATGTATGTCCTTATTGATGTAAAATTTCAAACCCCAACCTAGTTTCAGTCTTGCTGATTTTTCAGCCAAAGTTTAATGCCCAAACCCAGATTTGTAACAGCCAATTAAATATAGCAGAAAATAATTTTCAGAACTGAAACATGAGGATTCTCAACTTCGTTTTTAATGCAGAAATAAAATATCAGCAGCACATAAACTCAAAAAAATTTAACACAGTTATTTTTGGTCTAACAGTGACCCTAGAAAAACCCACAAGGGGAAAACCAGTGAGAGAGGGCTTTTTATTATTAGTGAGCTTCAAAGAATTTCTTTTACAGCATATTCATCTTAAGAAATTACACAAACTTATCTGAACAGTCCTGGATATTGCTCCTCGATTTCTGTGCCAGAAATCCGTACAACTATACGGCTGTCCCAGCAATAAATGTTGTGCGGACTGTCTCGTTTTCTGTGCCAAACTTCTGCTAAGAATGTACGGAATGTGCAGCAGGAACAGCTCCTCGAAAACAGTGCCAAAAACATAATTGTACGGCCCTCGAAATTTGTGCCAAGTCTGTATGCACTGTACAGAATTTCACCCAGAAATTAATAATAGCAGGTGCCTCGATTTCTATTCCAATAAATGTTTGTATGGCAGCCTTGGGATGCATGCCAACCTCCTCAGAAATTTATTTGTTGTCTCCCTCGATTTCTGTGCATAAATATGGTTGTACGGCCTCTAGAAATCCGTACCGTACGAACTGCATTCAATGTTGAACTCTGCCTTGAAACTTGTGCTAGCTTGTTGCCTTGGGATGTGTGCCTAGCTCTACAAAATGCTGCATCTTCTCAAGCTCAACCTCTCTCTTGCTCTCTCTTTCTCTCCAAAAGATGAATGCTCAACAACCCTAGCTAGGGTGCGCCCTCCTACCCTAATCGACCTCATGCTTGGTAGGTGAGGAGTCTCTTAATCCAACGGTTGAGATTGGATTAGATGAGTGGATGAGATTGAGTGTCTCTTCACTCACCCCTTCACTAAAGTCATAAAGTCACCTTTTAATTTGCATCTCACAAATTAAATGACTAGGGCCCACATTAGGCACTTTCTCACCCCTTAGGTGCCTAGGTGATGAGAAACACTTGCCTAGGTACTTTTTAATCAAATTTTTAACACTCCCTCTTATCGAGGAAAGTGTTACTCACCACTCCAAGCTTGTCCCTGAAAAATACAAACTTGCCTCTGGCCAATGTCTTGGTGAGTATGTATGCAACCTGCTCCTCTGTAGATATGTATTGTAGCTCCACAGCTCCTCTCTGAACATAGTCACGGATGAATTGATAACGAATCTCGATATGTTTAGACCGGTCATGAAGAACTGGATTCTCCGAGAGTTTAATGCAACTTTGATTATCACAGTAAATCACAATAGGCCTCAACTGCACATCGAACAATCCCACCAGCAACTTGCGAAGCCAAAGGGCCTCATAACTGGCCTGACTCGCTGCCATATACTCAGCCTCTGCAAAACTCAAAGCCACTGACTTTTGCTTTCGACTGAACCAAGACACAACTGATGAGCCCAATCCGAAACAACACCCTGAAGTACTCTTCCTGTCACTGATGCATCCTGCCCAATCTGAATCTGTATAGCCAACCAAACGAACTCCATCTCCTCTCTGATAGTCCAGACCATAATCTATCGTACCACAAAGATACCTAAGCACATGTTTTGCTACCACCCAGTGCACTCTCCTAGGCTCCACCATGAACTGACTGAAAGTGTTGACAGCAAAACAAATATCTGACCTGGTATTGACCAAATACATCAATGACCCGATCAACTGACGATACAAAGTGGAATCCACCAACTGTGACTCAAAAGCATGAAGCTTCTTCCAGTTGGTAATCATAGGAGTGGTCATGGGCCTACAATCCTCCATCTGAAATATGCGCAAAATGTCACACACGTACTTCCCCTGTCCCAGGAAGATGTGTCCTGGCTCCTGCCAAACCTCCAATCCCAAAAAGTAATGCATCAGTCTGATATCAGTCATCTCGAACTCTGAAGCAAGACTCTCCTTGCAACTACTGATGAGTCTCTCTACCCCTGTAATGAAAAGATCATCCACATATAGCAAGAGAATGAGAGGATCCTCTCCAACCACAATGTAGTATAGGTTGGGATCCGCCTCACTCTTCTCAAAACCCAACTGTTGCAAATAGGCATCTATCCTTGAATACCAAGCTTTGGGAGCTTGTTTTAGCCCATACAATGCCTTCTTCAGTCTACACACATGAGACTCTCTCCCGTGCACCTCAAAGCCCAATGGTTACTTAATATATGCCTCCTCCTGTATAAGACCATTCAGAAATGCAGTCTTCACATCCATCTAGTGGATCTTCCAACCCATCTCTGCTGCAATGGAAATCACCGACCTGATCGAAGTATATCTAGCAACCGACGCAAAGGTCTCATCATAGTCAACTCCCTCAACCTGTGAAAACCCCCGAGCCACAAAGCGAGCTTTGTACTTCTCAATGCTGCCATCTGCAGCATGCTTGAGTTTATAGAGCCATCTGGAAGTCACCACTAACTTCCCCTCAGGTCTAGGAACAACTTCCTAGACATCGTTCTTCATGATGGAATTGTACTCTTCCATCACGGCATCTCTCCAAACCTGTCTACCAGAAACCTCCTCAAAAGTAGAAGGCTCAGACTCCCGAATACTGCTCACCATCGCGATGTAGCTGCAAAACCTCTCGGGAGGTTTACTCTCCCTCACTACCTATCTGGGATTCCCCACTGAACCCTGTGCCTTCCTCAAAGTATCATGAAGCCACTTGGGCTTCCTCCTCTCTAAAGTAGTGTCCCATGGAGGGGACTCTCCCTGCTCAACCCCATCTCCTGAAGAAAATGATCCTGAGGTAGACTCTGGAGTACCCGATCCTGAAACCTGTGAACCAGTAGCCTGCGAACCTGAACCCTGTGGCCCTGTCACCTGTGAACTTGTCGTCACCGAAACTAGTGGCCCCGAACTCTGTGTCACTGTAGTCTGCTGCGGACTCACCTGAATCTGAGGTGAAGACTGCTCACCCCTCTCTATCCCCCTGGACTTCCTAAACGCTCTGTCCTCCTCAAATCTGACATCCCTCCTCAAGACAGTCTTCCTCAAGGAAGGAAGGTATATACGGAAAGCCTTTGAAGTCTCACTGTACCCAACAAAGATCCCTCTCTCTGCCATGGGCTCCAGCTTTGTCCTCTTCTCAGAAGGGACATATGAATAAGTGATGCACCCAAAAATCTGAAAGTGCCCCACCTCAGGCTTCTTCCCAGAAAAAGCCTCCTCGGGAGTCATGCTCCCCACGGCCTTGTGAGGACTCTTGTTCTGCAGATAGACTGCAATGTAGCATGCCTCAGCCCATAGAAATAGTGGCAGACCCTGATCATGTAACATGGCTCTCACAGCCCCAACAATGGCCCTGTTCTTCCTCTCTGCAACCCCATTCTGTTGTGGGTTGTAAGGAACAGTCAACTCTTTCTTGATGCCCTATCCTGCACAGAAGTCCATGAACTCCTTGGAGGTATACTCACCCCCATTGTCCATCCTCAGAACTTTGATTTTCTTCCCTGTCCGGTTCTCCACAAGAGCTTTGAACTCTTGGAATCGACTAAAGACCTGTCCTTTGGTCTTCATGAAGAAAATCCAAGACTTCCGTGAGAAGTCATCAATGAATACAACATAGTATAGAAAACCAGTCAATGATGCCGAAGACATCGGGCCACATACATCTGAATGAATAAGATCAAGAATCCCTCCTGCTCTACTGTCACTACTCGGAAAAGCAGTCTTGGTGTACTTTCCCAAAGCACACCCCTTGCACAACTCATGGTGCTCTGAACTGAAATCTGGAACTCCAGTCACCATCTCCCTCAATACCCTCAAAACCCCATGGTGCAAATGTGCCATCCTCCTATGCCATAGCTCCTGTGCCAAAGACATTGGGCCACATACATCTGAATGAATAAGATCAAGAATCCCTGCTGCTCTACTGTCACTGCTCGGAAAAGCAATCTTGGTGTACTTTCCCAAAGCACGCCCCTTGCACAACTCATGGTGCTCTGAACTGAAATCTGGATCTCTAGTCACCATCTCCCTCAGTACCCTCAAAGCCCCATGGTGCAAATGTGCCATCCTCATGTGCCATAGCTCACATAGGTCATTGCTACTAGTAGTATGAATCAATGCTCACGTCGGCTGGAACATAAGCTTGTACAACTTCTCATGTCTAGTCCCAATCACTTTGGCCGAATTGATACTAGACCCCTTTGGGAAAAGGAGCACCTGCCCATCACAAAACAAGACCTCATAGCCCCTCTCCTCAATAGTAGAAACTGACACTAAGTTCTTCTTCAAGCCCGGAACATATAGAACCTTTGTCAAAGACATGGGAGGCAAAGACTCCCTCTGAAATGATACAGTCCCGCAACCAACTGCCTTGACCACCCGGTCATCTCCAAGCACCACCTCAACATCTCCAATCTGTGTAAGGTCTGCCAAGTGCTCACGAACCTCTGTCATATGGCGAGATGCACCACTGTCAATATACCACATATCTGAATGAGTGGTCCTCGTGGATAGACACATAACCAAGGAAAACTCCTTGTCAAACTTGGTGGAAAACTCTTCCACCACTGCTGAAGTTGTTGTTTGTTTCTTCTTCTTGTTAGGACACTGACCTACATAGTGCCCAAACTTGTGGCATGCAAAGCACTTGACTTTGCTCATGTCTTTCTTCCCTTCACCCTTGGGCTTGTTTCCTCCCTTTGGACCCTTTTTGAACTTCTTCTTGTTGTTGGCAGCAAGAGCCACATTCTCCTCCTCGTGACCTATAGATGAACTGCCATGTACATAACCTCTTCGGGTCTCCTCCTGAACAAAGTCATCCCAAAGACATTCAAAGTTTGGAAGCTTCTCTCTAGCAACAATGCCCTCAACAAAAACAGCCCATTGTTTAGAAACTCCATTCAATGTTGTTTTCACAAGCTCACTGTCAACTATGGCCTCCCACATAGCTCCAAGCTCATCTCTCACCTGTGTCAATCTAGTGAGGTATGTGACCACATTTTCAGCCTTGGTCATTTTTATGCTCTTCAGTTTTTCCCTCAAAACCATTTTCCGGTTCTCATTTGTACTCTGATACAATTTAGTCAGGGACTCCCACATCTCATAGGCATTTGCCTTCCCCGTCAAGTGAGGAATCAAATGGTCCTTGATGGCATCAAGAATAATCCTCTTAGCCTTGATACTCTTCTTAGTGTAAGTTGCAAAAAGAGTAGCATCAGTAGGTACCACCACAGGATGAGTTGCGGTATTTTCCACAATGTCCCACAACTCATTTTCTTGCAAGAACAAGATCATCCTCTCCTTCCAAGCACCAAAATTTGTTGCCCCATCAAGTCTGTCCTCAACTCTCAAACCTGTATCCATGGACCCCTTTCTGCTGCAAATGAAAAATTCAAAATTCTGCCCTGTGTAGTGACTGTTGTCCCAACTTTCTAACTTGTTGAAATATCTCTGCTTCTCTTAACTCAGCTCTGATACCATGTAAAATTTCAGACCCCAACCCAGTTTCAGTCTCGCTGATTTTTCAGCCAAAGTTTAATTCCCAAACCCAGATTTGTAATAGCCAATTAAATATAGCAGAAAATAATTTTCAGAACTGAAACATGAGGATTCTCAACTTCGTTTTTAATGCAGAAATAAAATATCAGCAGCACATAAACTGAGAAAAATTTAACACAGTGATTTTTGGTCTAACAGCGACCCTGGAAAAACCCACAAGGGGAAAACCAGTGAGAGAGGGCTTTTTATTATTAGTGAGCTTCAGAGAATTTCTTTTACAGCATATTCATCTTTAGAAATTACACAAACTTATCTGAACAGTCTTGGAGATTGCTCCTCGATTTCTGTGCCAGAAATCCGTACAACTATACGAGTGTCCCAGCAATAAATGTTGTATGGACTGTCTCGTTTTCTGTGCCAAACTTCTGCTAAGAATGTACAGAATATGCAGCAGGAATAGCTCCTCGAAATTCGTGCCTCTTCTCCTCAAAAACAATGCCAAAAACAGAATTGTACGACCCTCGAAATTTGTGCCAAGTCTGTACAGAATTTCACCCAGAAATTAATAATAGCAGGTGCCTCGATTTCTATTCCAATAAATGTTTGTATGGCAGCCTTGGGATGCATGCCAACCTCCTCAGAAATTTATCTGTTGTCTCCCTCTATTTTTGTGCATCAATATGGTTGTACGGCCTCTAGAAATCCGTACCATACGGACTGCATTCAATGTTGAACTCTACCTTGAAATTCGTGCTAGCTTGCTGCCTTGGGATGCATGCCTAGCTCTGCAAAATGCTACCTCTTCTCAAGCTCGACCTCTCTTGCTCTCTCTTGCTCTCCAAAAGACGAATGATCAACAACCCTAGCTAGGGTGTGCCCTCCTACCCTAATCGACCTCATGCTTGGTAGGTGAGGAGTCTCTTAATCCAACGATTGAGATTGGATTAGATGAGTGGATGAGATTGAGTGTCTCTTCACTCACCCCCTCACTAAAGTCATAAAGTCACATTTTAATTTGCATCTCACAAATTAAATGACTAGGGCCCACATTAGGCACTTTCTCACCCCTTATGCGCCTAGGTGATGAGAAACACTTGCCTAGGTACATTTTAATCAAATTTTTAACAATTGACACCCTTTTGCACAAAAGAATGAAATAGAAAAGATCATTCAGAAATTCTTGGAGGCAAGGGTCATACGTCATAGTACAAGCCCTTACTCATCACCAGTAGTTTTGGTATTAAAGAAGGAAGGCACTTCATGTGTGTGTCCTGATTTTAGGGGTCTCAATAAGTTAACGATGAAGGACAAATTTCGTATCCCAATTATTGATGATCTCCTGGATGAACTTCATGGAGCCAAGTTTTTCACTAAGGTTGATCTGCGTTCAGGATACCACCAAATCAAGATGAAAGAACTAGACATCCCCAAAACAGCCTACCAGGCACACGAAGGTCATTATGAGCTTTTAGTGATACCCTTCGATCTTTCTAATGCTCTATCCACTTTCTAGAGCCTCATGAACAAGATTTTCAAACCCTTCCTACTCAATTTTGTGTTGGTCTTCTTCAATGATATCTTAATCTACATCAAAGCATGGGAATCACACATAGAGCATGTTGATAAGTCCTTGCAACTCTTGCAAGACAAACAATTATTCTTGAAGCAATCCAAATGTGCTTTTGGGGCTCCCAAGGTTAAATATTTGGGTCACATTGTAATTCAGGATAGAGTACAAGTTGATCCCAAGAAAGTGGCAGCTATGCAAGATTGACCCCATCCCAAAACAATGAAGAGATTGCATGGATTGTTAGGACTTACATGCAACTATAGGAAATTTGTGAAAAATTATGGCAAAATTGCAACTCCCCTAACTCCACTCCTTAAAAAGAATCCCTTTGCCTAGAGCAAGGTAGTAGAACAAGCCTTCATTGCTTTAAAGGATGCCATGTGCACTACTCCAATATTAGCAGTGTCTGATTTTACTAAGATTTTTGTCTTGAAGTGTGATGCCTCAAGCCGAGGTCTCGGAGCAGTATTAATGCAAGGAGGACGCCCCTTGGCATTCACCAATAAGCAGTCGTGTGTTTGCAATTTGGGAAAATCCACATATGAGAAGGAAATGATGGCTATAATTCATGTAGTGGAGACCTAACACCCTTATCCAAGGAAAAATTTAGGTGCTAAATTTCTCCCATGGGCCAATTTTCCATGCTTTTTCCACAAAAAAGATTCGCCAATTTCCATTTTTTATAAAAATGATTCGCCCAAATTCTATAGGATTAAGTTATCTTACCTTAAAAATCGCCAAAATTTTATATAAACTATATAAAATTCTTAGAAATTTGAATATTTTTACAAAAATATTGCCAAACATTTTATAGTTTGCATACTAAGGACTAGCAAGATTCGCCAACATTACTACAATTTAAGATAAATTTCCATCCTTAAAATTTTCTCTGCCCATATCTCATAGGGAGGCGTTTCTAGATCAAGACTGACTATCATAGTTTGAAGTACTTCCTCAAACAAAGGTTTCCTTCACCAAAGCAACATAAGTGGGTCACCAAGATGCCACGGTATGTTTATGAGATCATATATAAGAAGGGTAAAGAAAATGATGTGGTTGATGCTTTATCCAAACAATTTGAGGAGGATGGATCACTCCTTGCCTTATCCTTACCATGTCCAGGATGGCTTGAGGAAGCCTGCATGGAATGGCTAGCAAATAGTACTTTTAGGCAACTCATCCAACGACTTCAGGCAGTATCCAACCTGCCTAAAGCTTATACATGGCAACAAGATACATTGTGGTATAAAGGGCGCATTGTTCTGGCAAAATATTCAACCTTAAAAGAACAAGTCGTAGAGAATCTACATTCATCACCGATTGCAGGTCACTCTGGCCTTCATAAAACCTATGAAATAACTAAGCACTCATTCTTCTAGGAAGGAATGAAAACAGATATTTTGGATTCCGTATCACCATGTGACACTTGCCAAAGAAACAAGGATAAGACGGTGAAGAGGCCAAGGGCATTGCAACCACTACCAATCACAACACAGATCTGGACCAACATCTCAACGGATTTTATTGTCGGACTCCCAAAAGCAGGTAACAAATCAATCATCATGGTGGTTGTCGGTCGTCTTTCAAAAGCTACTCATTTTTGTGCCTTAGCTTATCCCTTCACTCCTTCCTCAGTTGTCTACGTCTTCATGGATCAGATCTTTAAGCTACATGGCATGCCCAATTCCATTGTCTCAAATCAGGACCCCGCATTCACTAGCAAATTTTGGCAGGAGCTATTTAAACTTCAAGTTACACGGCTCAATATGAGCACTGCATATCATCTCCAAACTAATGGCCAAACAAAAGTGGTCAACAAGTGCTTAGAAAGCTGTGAGATGCTTTGCTTCTGAAAAGCCGCACCAATGGGCACAATGGCTTCCCCTTGTAGAATGGTGGTGCAATACCACTTATCATGGAACTACCAAAATGACACCATATGAAGTTGTTTATGGCCAAAAACCCTTGTCAATGAGCATCCTATGTACCAAGCACCTCCAAGGTTTATACAGTAGATAGAACGCTTCACACTAGAGAAGTCGTTTTCCATGCCCTCAAGGACAACTTGGTTATGGCGCAAAATCGAATGAAACAACAAGCTTATTAGCATAGATCTGAGCGTTCTTTTGCTAAAGGGGGTCAAATGTTACTTCGTCCGCAACCTTATAAACAAACATCACTCAAAGATAAAGTTCCCTAGAAGCTAGCTCCCAAGTTCTATGGTCCATATCAGATCATACAATGCATTGGATAGGTGGCCTATAAGTTGGCTCTCCCAGACCGCTCCAAGATTCATCCAGTCTTTCACGTGTCCTGTTTGAAGAAGGTCATGCGATCGAATTGCAAAGTGCAAACCAACCTACCAGAACTTGATGAAGAAGGTTCAATTTGGCTCCAACCAAAAGCAGTATCGGATACCAAAGAACATCAATTGCGCCAACGCACGATCTAGGAAGTATTGATCTAGTGGAAAGATATGCAACCAGAAGATGCCACATGGGAACCGACGGTGATTCTACAACAATTTCCTCACCTTCAACCTTGAGCAATGTTGCTTTTGAAGGGGGAGGGCACGTTAGGGTCCTACCCTAACCCCCTTACTTGGGATACTTTATTGATGTACAAGGCCACCTTCCTTGAATAAGGCCCACTAAATAGTTAGTTAATAATCACTCATTGTAAAAAAGGGTCCTCTTTATTAATAAGGCCCAAATTAGTTAGTCAACCCTCATTATAAGTGGGACCACAATTAGTTAAGATCTTTATTGATAGCTACATATTGAGTAGAAGGTTGTGAAATGTTTTGTCAAGACTTGTTACTGTATTTGGAACTCTACTCTAAGAGGTTTCCCCCTTGAAGAGGCAAGTGAACATGGCTCTCTATTTTTTAATAATATTAATACAAGAGATTATTCTTAGGGTTTATTTATTTTCTCTTGTGTTCTTCTATTCTTGCACTGGTATTCAATTACATCTATGTGACTGCTCTGAAGTTCTAGGGTTAAGTACATTGCACCCTCTCCTCTTTCTAATTGTTGCAAAAGGTTTGAACAAGGCCCTTTTGGATGCTAAAAGATTGGGTACCTTCTAGCGTATTAAGATAGGAACTTCCTTTTATTTATCTAATTTACTCTTTTGTGGATGACATTATGTTATATTGTGATGGGACTAGAAGAAATGTGGTAAAATTAAAAGAGATAATGGACCTATATTGTATAGATACAAGTATGATGATAAATGTAAGGAAATCTACTATCTCTTTTGTGAGGATATCAAAAGAAGACAAAACTTATTTTTCCTAGTTATTTCTATATATAGCAATTGAATTGGAAACAAGCTTGAAATATTTAGGATTCATCTTAAATCCTAATGATTATCATAAAAAAGATTGGTGATGGATGATCACAAAAGTGTAAAATAGAATTAACATTTGGTGTCATCGTTGGCTATTGAGAGGTGGCAAACTTGTTTTGGTCAAGCCAATTTTAGAAGCAATGTCTGTGTACTGGATGTCCTTGGCATGGCTTCTTAGAGGTATTTTGGAGTGGATTAAAAGGATTAGTTTCAAGTTTATTTGGTGAAGGTAAAGGGAGAAAAGGGGGATCTCATTGGTGAGTTGGAAAAGGATGGCAGTCACGACCTTCAACAAGTTAACCATCAATCAAAACATTCGAGATAACGACGCCACCATTTGGAATCTAGGGACTCATAACATTATGATTTCGACCTTTCATAATTCAATAAGGCAAGTTTTATGAAAGAGATAACTTGTCATCCCTCGTTGAGATGACTTAAATCACTTAAGTCGCTCAACTTTATAAAAAAGTCACTTTAGTCATTAAATAAAAACGACATTAACTTTATAAATGCAATTATAAAGTCAAAGATCTAGAGAGCGTCGCTCGAACACCTCTGCATGCTAAGCACTGCCAATGTGGAAGTACATGTCCGAGCTACCCCAAAAACTAACAAGGAGGAGTTGCTTTAGATGTTTAAAAAAATGAAAAAAAAAATGAATATTTTTATATTTTTTTAAAGTTTGTCAATATTTTCCCCGTTGTTGCCGATAAGTTTCTTTCCAAACCCTCGGCAATAAATTCACCAACACGATGTTTGCAACATTGATTGCAATAGCCTATGTTTGACCCTTGGGATGAATAGCCAAATAATGTAAAATACTTATGACATCGTTACTTTGACACGTGTCAAGCCAAGTGAGTTGAGATTAAATGACCCCATGATGTAAATGTTGTAATTATAAATATTCCTAGCTCAGAGCCCCAACAGTTAGCTCAATCAGTTGAACCATCCGCCCAAGGCATGTTGCCGACGGGGAGGTCATAAATCACAAGTTCAAATCCAATTGAGTCCCTTTGTGTTACCAACCACTATTGTAGTTGGCAATTGAGTTGCCATCCATCCAACTATTCCAAGGAGAAGGGGGGAATCCCACGAGATTTTCCTTGGAAAAAAATATTCCTAACTCGAAGCCTAAGGTAAATGCCCAACTAGTGAATGGCCATGAGTTTGAATTGTAGGCTTGGTCGTGGTGTTATGTTTAAAAGATATAAACATAACAAAATAATAAAATAACCACCAAAATGGTTGCAAAAGAGCACAAGGGAGCTACAAACCCATGCAAGAGGAAGAGAAAAAGGGGTATGTTGCCATATGTCCTTTGGACAACCACTACTTTATTCCATGTTTATTTGGAAAGTTCACCGAACATTTAACCATTTGTCTAAATTTGTCATGTTATGGAGAAGGAACATATGCCTCATGCAAAAGGGGGGATATAAAATGTGTAAAGTTTCCTTGGAAAGCTCTCTCTTCTTCCATTATTATCAATCTTGGCAAGGAAATGGTATACTCTCCCACGTCTGAGACTCATCCCCGTGATTGTAACCAACCCCTAGAGGCAATGTAAGCGATAGCCCACGTGAGCCTGTCGTGGTCCAAACAGCATGGTGATTGATAGAAGATGAGCATTGACTGTAACCTAAGATAGATCAACTTTTACAAGTCAACTCTCCAAATCAAAGGCTATATTAAGCAATCATCAAATGTTGCCCTACATCTTTTCTTTTAGAAAATGGTGATCCTTGTAAGATGAATAGTGTGCCTATTTCCCCACCCAATTGTTTGTTATCCACAAATCTCTCAAAAAAGCTTCTCCAAATTGAGAGGGAAAACTAAGAAGATTGCATATGCTAAGGAAACTCATCCCCACAAAGCTCCAATAACTTTACAACTTCAAAAAACATGTTTGATTATTTCTCCCTCAAGATAAATTGTGCACACTACATATCCCATTTGTTAGCCACAACTTATGGAGTCTACCTTTAATAGCAAGGCTTTGATTGATTACTAAACATCATAGAACTGGGGACTTAAATAAGATTATTTCTTTCAATATAGCTTGTCATCTTTTAATCCACCTATCTTTTGTATCTTGAACACCCCATCCTTTATTGAGCCTCTCTGTTATTGGGGAGTTGAAGTTGATCATTTAAATATATTTTTTTGGTTCCGTAGCAAGTTGAAGCTTGCCATACTCCAACTTCAGTGTTTCCAAATAGGCTCTATCATTTGCAATTGCATTTAAAAAAGACTAGAATATGGCATAATTTTAAATATACTCTTAAAAGGTAGATTGTCTACAATTGCAAGGAGTTGAGATCACCTTAAAATTCTCCAATCCAACCAAGACCACCTCTCCTTGCTACATATCCCAACCCCCCCCCACCCCAATGTCTTGATCACCCTTCTAGGGAACTTGTTTATTAGTAGAATTAAGAAAGTATGCTAGATTTCCTTAAGAGAGGGGAAGGTCTAGATAATTTTGGAGTTAAATCCCATCCATTTATTGAACCCTAAAAGATCTACTATAATTCTCAAGAGACAATCTACCAAGCATTCTAGATTCTTGCAAGTATTAGCAATCTTGACAATTTAAAGGAGTTGGCTCCTCTAATCACAAGAATGCTTGCTATATGACTACCTCTCGAGTCTCCACTAACTACTCTTACAACGCATTTTGATGTCAAAACTACCCATGGGAGTGAACACCTGTTAACCCAACACATCCTTTATCATTCAAGACCATGCAAACCTCACAAGCTAGTAGATGTGAACCTTTTCCCAATGTTACTAGAATCGCTCTACCCCTGATCGCGCTCCAAACGAAAGCATTGTGGGAGTGCTCTTGGAAGCACCCTCTCAAAACAAAACACTTTTAGAAACATTCAAGAGAGCACACTCCCGCACAAAAATAAAATGCTCCCTAGTTTCAAGTAGCACTCAACTTGCTATTGCTTCACTCCAATGAGGCTATGCTCGTGCTACTAGAGTCCTCCATCAACGCTCCAGTGTCACTCCATAGAAACTCCCACGGTGCTCCTTAGCCTTCCCATGGCACTCCTTAGATGCTCCCGCCATACATGT
Source organism: Picea sitchensis (assembly GCA_010110895.2). Classification (NCBI taxonomy): domain Eukaryota; kingdom Viridiplantae; phylum Streptophyta; class Pinopsida; order Pinales; family Pinaceae; genus Picea; species Picea sitchensis. Next base: position 64,154 of record SNQJ01S0028716.1, read on the forward strand.
TCTATTGCAAGGGATAAATGACAAGATGGACTAGACAATGCTATGCATAGTTTATTTCTAGGCAAAAAAGGTTATCTACAAGCATACCTATAGAACAAAACCAAATGTTAAAAAGGACAATATGATGTGATGCAATGTGATGTGATGTGATCTGTCATGACATTTAAGTTATTGCAACATGTGTTGATTTGACAAGCTACATAGCTGCCAATTATAAGTCAATATGGTGATTAGTATGAGTCAATTTTAATCTAAGGAAACTCTGAAAGAGGCTATCATGGGGCATGCCCCATGGGTTTCCACCTAGTTTCTTACATTTCTTGTTTACTATCAAATGAAATTTGCAGTTTCTAAGCTTTATAATGAGCTTGTGGTGTGATGTGTTTTTGTAAGGTCTAAAATGTGAATTGATGAGGTTACATGCTTGTAACCACACTTGAAAGAAGAAAAGAGAAATTCCTAATCTATTATCTCCATATCATGTTTAACTTTGTAGATTAATTGTTGGCCAAAAAGTTTTTAATAGACTTAATATTGAAGAATCAACATTTATTAAATGTACCCTCTATTTGGTTTCAAGGTTACTCCAAAAGTGTTTACACCATGCTTGGGGGGATGTGGGGTGCATGGTGTAAAAATTACCCTTGACTGTAACATGATGGACATACACATTGGAGATAGCTTACTCATGGATTGATATGCCTTGACCTGATGCTTATTTGGCGCACTTCCTTAGGGTGCCAGAGACCTGTTATCGCACAGTTTGTAGTTAGGATAATAGATGGATGAAAAGAGATCAAACTAGCGTAACTGAACCAATCCCACCAACTGTCACCTCGATGGGAAGGTTCTTTCTATTTAGGGAGATAAGGCCCAGGGGAGACGTCCCCTGTGACCTAGGGTTTTGAGAAGGCAAAAGGTTTAGCAAGGCTAAGTGATAGTAATCCCCCTCACAAGTCACCACCTAATCAGAAAGTCCGTCTTATAGCCGATAAAGATAACCGGAAGTAATAACCAATAAGATCACCTGCCCGAGACAAAGCAACAATAAAACGATGCATATGCAAGCTTGCTTGTTGGTTAGTACTTCATATAATCAATGACCTTTCTGATAATAAGCAATTGAGCAATAATTATTGACGAAGTCAACGTTTGTACAATAGCAATGGTTACAATATCACTTCTCAATAAAAGCTAAAGAAACTCGGCATTCAATGTAACAAATTAACACTTCATAGATAATGCCTTAACCAACCATTCAATTGCTTTAGAAGTAAAACGATAGTTGCACAAAGGTGTTTATAGCACAAGAAAGGTGACGGCAGCACTAAGGTTAGTAGAGTTAGTCTAGGCTAGGGTTAGTATAGTTAGGGTTTGTTCAAAGGTATTGGAGGTTGTATGATCTTACTCAACACAAGTGGCCTTAGATCAGTGCGTTCCTAGGGTATATGGAGTCAAAAGGAGGACGCAAAAGTTGAAGGATCAAGTGATAATGGTAAGACTAAGGACAAGAGAGTTAAACCTTGAGGTGTTGCTATGGCAAGGCCTCAAGGATGAAACCCTAGGGGAGAGAGGCTCACTTTGGTGTAGGGGAACTAGGCCTCACTGCTCTCTCCTCATTCCTTAGCTCAAATGGCAAAACGGCTAGCTCAAAAGATTGCATAAAACTAAGACAAGAAGGTTTGCAAGTAACGTGTTGCTATGGCAAGGCTTTACTAGGAAAACCCTAGGAAAATCGGCTCACCAAGGTGTAGGGGAACTAGGCCTTGATGCGTTTTCTCCTTCTTAGCTCAACAAATAAGAAAAAACGGCATGGAAGAAGATAGATGGGGTGTTGCTATGGCAAGGCTCAATCCTCTTCAACAAGGGCTAGAAAGAAAGAATAGAGTGTTGCTAAGGCAAGGCTCTATCTCACTTCAGCAAATAAAATGGCTTAAAACCTTGGTAGGGACATGAGACAAGGACCTTCAATGTGTGCTTGTCACCTAGGGTTTAATTCAGCAAATTATAACCATAAATGCAAGAAAAACAATACTACAACCATTCAATTAAGAAGTTTTGCAGAAATTCACTTATATTTAACCAAGAAATCATATAGCAAACCCTAGTTGTAATACCTTCCACCAAGAGAAATGCCAAAATGCCAATAAAAGTCCAAAAATGTCTTCCTTCAACAAGTGCGCCTCACAATTTCAGCCAATAACTCCAAAGATAGCGCAAATTTCAGACCTCACTAATGAGTGAGTGAGAGATGATGAAAAAATGAAGGTAAAAACCCTCAATTTATACAGTACAATGACCTAATTTTACTTTTTAGGTCATAAAAAGGCTGACAAGGCCAAAATACTAAAATCATACTGTTTTACATTAAATGTTTAAATTAAAACCCTAATCAAGCAATAGAGAGACGTCATCCCCTTTCTAAGGTGACGTTAGCCCCTTTTAGGGAAAATGCAGCCTCCTGAAGAAAAACATTAGCCCTGCTTGGGCTTCTCCAAGCTGCCACACGTGCCAAACTGCCCTGTCCATCTGCCAAAACACTCATGAAGCAAGGATGATGTCATGAACCTCCCGGTGACGTCCTAGGCCTTCCAAGGCCAACGTTGCACTGAAAGGGCACAATCCCCCTAGGTCAAGCTCTGCCAGGGTGCCTTTGCAAGACGTCCTTCTTCTCTCTGGTGCAAACCCCTTTGTCCTGTCTGTGCCCCCTGTTGGGGTCTCAGCTTCCATCTGGTGGGCTCTTCAGCCCCATGGAGGTCCGAACTGATCATCTCCCCATGTGTACCTATCCAACATGGTACCTATCCGTCGGGCATGATCCTGCACATCAACAACTACGCCCTCCATGGGCTCATAAGTCACAGGGATCATAGCAATGTCAATTACATCTCATCATCAATATTATTAAACATGTGCATAAAACCCCTATTACCCCAGTTAAAAGCTCAAAGACATTATACAAGCCTGCAATACAAGTCTGGGGAAAGTGACAGGGCGTCCTATTGGGCTAGTGTCCACTGGAAAAGGTAAGTTCCCGGAAAAGACTAAATCTAAGCCATGTAAGTGGGTGATGTGGATAAGGGATGTCCTGACAATGGGCGCAGTGAAAGCAGGGAAATGCAAAGCTTTACCTATGGGTGCCTTTGTAGAAGGCGAGTTGCACCTGTCCTGGATGCAATTGTTTCCAAGCCCATTCATGCCTTGTATTCTTTATTTTTATTGCTTTTTCTTCAAGAAGCTAATCAGGGGAC
>SNQJ01S0028716.1:70506-95674 GCA_010110895.2 Picea sitchensis
ACTTATCCAGCATCATGTCTAATTACTCAGATGAAGTATGGTTCCGAGAGATGATGCAGCTGATGGTGATGGTGATGCTCATGATCTAGTCATGAAATAGTCTAGACGACTATATTGATGCTACCGGGTAAATGGTATGTTTTAGTGCTCAAATCCATTACCTGTAATACCTCCCTAGCTAGGAGGGAGTGTTAATATTATGGTAGCTACGGGAGGTATTTACCTCCATGTGTGAACCTGATGAGAATAGAAGACTCTGGAAAGCAAGAGAAAACCCTAATGAGTTGGCTAATAACCCTAGAAGTCTTGTCAGCGCAAGAAGATAATTTATATTAGGTTATTAGCCTCCAAGAGAAGAAGTCGACCATAAATAATAATAATATACTGAACAGACACATATCCAGAAGGAGAAGTCGACCCCAGCAAAACTGGCAGAACCAGTATAAATACAGGGCGCCAGTTCTCATTTGACAGCATCTCAAAATTGCAGTTCCCAGTTTGGTGCGCACTGCAGTTCCCAGTTTGGTGCGCACGTGTGGAGGAAAGCTGCAGTTGCAGCTGCAGCAGCAGCAAGTTTTCAGTATTGACTTGAATATCTCTTGGCTAGGGTTTGGACTATTTGATCAGCTTTTTGTGATGCGCTATCCTTGGGGAAAGGTGCGCTACCCTTTGTTTGGCTATCTAGCCTAGGGTTTGCTTCCGGAGGAATTCTCAGTCAAGGTTAAGGTGCTTGGAGGGTGGCTTCGACCTATGGTTGGGTGACGAGGGTATCATCAATGGTAAAACGAGCACACCATCTTCTATATTCTAACACCCTCTAGGGCCATGCCTAAGTCGATATGGCTCTCGGTACTCCATGTCTAGGACCTGTGGGCCTCGAGACATAATCTTCTAGTTATCCCTAAAAGGGGGGATAACAAGACCTATGTGGCTTAGTGGCTTTCTTCATGAGGTGGACACCAAGAGAGTTTGGTAGCTTGCTTGGGAGAACACTTGGCGGAAGAGTCTTGGGCATCTTAGAGGAGGGCGTTCAACCCTAGGTAGATGGGGACACTTGATCTTGTAGCTATTGCGACTCTATGACAAGAAGACTAAGGTTTTGTGGCATTTGGAAACCCTCGTGCTACTTGGAGTGCTTGATGCGAAGAAAATAGGAGAGGATGTTGTACACTTGTGTAATACAAGTGTAGGTGCCAAAAAGGACTTGTCGGTGTGTATGCTAGCTTGTGGAGGATCCCTAGTGGAACAACCAACTTTGATTGGGAGTGAATCCTAACTAGGAGGAGTTGGTGGCTAGGGTTTCCTTATGGTTTCCCTAGCTAGGGTTTGGAGAGCTTGACTTGTACCAACTTGTATTTAGTTGTTGGTATGTACATGTATTTTATCTACTATATATATAGATGAAGTGTTCCAACTATCCAAACTTTGTGCACTTGCAGATTTGGATTTCAGTTTGTGTTATCTTCATGATTGGGTAGATTCTAATGCTGGTTATGCATGCTCATTTGACATAACATTGAGCTGAATTTGTTAAGTGATTTAACACATATATAGAAGATAGAGGGGCAGATTTACTGCTGTAATAATCTGTCATAATAAGTTATTTTCAGATCTGTTATATGCTTGGAAAGTGTGCCCTAAGGGCTGAAACTTTCTGGTGTTGAACTGCACTTTATTGGTATTTATTTTCTAGGGCTGTCTTGTGAATTGGGTTGAAGTGAAGTGATGTTTGCTGTTGTAAATTAATATTTCAAATTCCACCCAAAGGCTGAAAGTTCACAGGAAATAGATAAAGGAAACCTCAAGGTTGAGGCAAAATTTCTGAATTTGCATTAAAAGCCATTTCCAAGAAATTTCTACATGGTATCAAAGCATTTCAGAGATTTCCACATGGTTCCAAAGCCGATTTGACGGAGATTGCTGAAGAGGGAGTTGCATATTTCAATTGTATTGAGAGGTGCTTGACATAGTACATGTTGATTGGGTGTGAAACCCTAGTGCGCCTAGGAGAAGCGCTTGAACCCTAGAAGGGTAATTCTACTTGTTTTGTTGTTGATTTTGCTTTGAGGTGTGCTACAGATTTGCAAGATGATTATTCTCAATCTTAGAGAGCGTAACATGTTGAATAGTGTTTCCAATTTCATACCTTGGAAGTACAAGTTGCAAATGCTTTTTGAGGAGGCTGAAATTTGGGAGCATGTTACAAAAGAGATCGTTGCACCTACTGATCAGGCATGGTTGACCGTTCATGTTAAGAAGGAGACCAAGGCAAAGAGAATCATTCTTGATTCGATGAAGTATCACTTGATCCCTCAAGTTGATGTATGAGGCTTTGGTTTGTTTACATCAAAATTCCAGTGTCTCTAGACAAATGCTCTTGAGAAACAAACTTTCAGCCATCCGCATGAGTAACACAAATACAATGGTAATCTACCTACCCAAGGTCACAGAGTTGAGAGATTAGTTGGCTACCATAGGGACAAAAGTGGAGGATAAGGAGTTGGTGTCCATTGCTTTGAATGGACTTGCTCCATCTTGGAAACCTATTGTCACAAGTGTTTGTGCTCATGAGAAGCTACCTAATTATGAGAATCTTTGGGATAACCTTGTGCAGGAAGAGATTAGGATGGAATCCTATTTAGCACAGCAAAAGAAGTAGAATACCTAGTCATTGGGAGGAAGAGGAAGGGAAGCAAGAAAGGATACAATAGGGGTAAGAAGAAAGATTCAAGACAAGGTAACAAAGATTTGAGTAAGGTGAAAGGGTTTAGTTGTCACCAGTTGGGATTATGCCAGCCAATGTCTAGAGAAGAAGAAGGGGAAGGCCAAGCAGCAAACACAAGTTGCAAGGAGTGCAGGTACTATAGTAGGAGTGGATGAGGTATCATGCTAGCATGAGACTACCTCCTTCATGGTCTCTTGTTTATCTTCTAACATTGTGTCAAGTGTTGGATGGTATGTGGACAATGGGGCATCGAGATTCGAGACATATGACTTACGATAGGAAACTCTTTAGCAAGTTTCAAGAGCAGGAGAGAGGAATGAGAGTGGAGTTGGGTGATGATGCTACTTATCCTGTGAGAGGATCGGGCCCCATTTCCTTTTGGACACCATCAGGTGATGTTCTTGAGTTGAATGATGTTTTGTTTGTTCCTGGTTTGAAGAAAAATCTTATTTTAGTTTCTTGTATGGAAAACCTACATTGTGTGGCCAAATTCATGCTCAGAAGGTCATTGTTAGAGATCAAACCCATGTTGTGGTGAAACAGGTTCAAGTTGGAGGTCTTTACAAATTACAAGCAAATCCAATGAAGCATGGTAGTACCAAGTTGTGTGAGTTATGGTAGAGGCATTTTGGTCTCTTACTATATGGAGAGCTTCCTCATTTGAAGATTTTAGTGTAAGGATTGTTGGACTTCATGATAGAGAAGGAAGGTGTATGCAAAGGATGTGTGCTTAGCAAGCATGCTAAGGCTACTTTTCCTAGCAATGAGCATAGATCAAGAGGGAGTCTTGATTTGATCCATTCAGATGTGTGTGGACCCATGTCTTCTCTTTGACAAGAAGTTTGTATTATGTCACCTCCATTGATGATTTCTCTCACAAGACCTAGATTTATTTTTTGAAACTAAGGTCGAGGTGTTCAATTAGTTCACAGAGTTCAAGGCCTTGGTTGAAAATTAGACAGGGAAGATGATCAAAGTACTTCACTCAGATAATGGAGGCGAGTATACCTCTGCAAAGTTTGATTCTTCTTGTAAGGAAGTGGGGATCAAGAAAGAATTGATAGTACCTTACAAGCCACAGCAAAATGGGGTTGCAAAGAGGAAGGACAAGTGTCCTCACAAGATCTTTAAGGACAAGACACTAAAGGAGGCATTCACTGGTGTGAAATAAGAGGTATCACATTTCCATATATTTGGTTCAATTTATATTCATGTTCCTAAGGAGAAGAGGAACAAGTTGGAAGCCTAAAGTATTAAGGGTATTTATGTTGGATCTACAAAAGACCGTGGTGAGCCAAGATGTGTAGTTTGATGAAGATGTGAGATCCTCTAGTTCACAGGTTTCTCTTTTAGAGATTGAACTTGAAGGGAGTGAGCAGGTTGTTGTTCCAAAGGCTAATTCAAAGGTCGGAGCAAAACCTAATCCAAGTGTGGACAAAGTGAGATTGGGATGGATATGCCCTCACCTTTTGTGCCAACTAACAGGAAGCCAAGATGGCTTACTCAAACATTGTAGGATGCACAGGAGCATGTAGGAGCACCCAAAACATCGATAAGGGTGAGTATACCTCCCAGGAGATATGCTAACCATATTGCATTGGCTACTTCCATTTGTGAGCCTCTAGTTGTTTCAAGGAGGTGAGGTGTGATGCCTTGATGGAGGAGTGTGATTATGTTTGGGGGACGGGTCCTTTCTAGGAGCTAGTGGTTGATTCTAAGACTACAGTAGGTTCAAATTTGCAAATGGCAATTTTGGTTGAGTTGCAAAGGGAGGAGACTAGTGTCGGTGAAAACACTTTCCTTGTAAAGAGGTATTGTTAGCTTTCAGAATTACTCTGAAAGTGTTTACACCATGATTGGGGGTGATTCATGTGATTGGGGTGCATGGGGTGTTGATTACCATTGATTGTACCATGATGGACATGCACACATTGGAGATAGCTTAGTCATAGATTGCTAATGCCTTGAATTGATGCTTATGATGCGCACTTCCATAGGGCATTAGAGACCTATGTGGCTTAGTGACTTTCTTCATGGGGTGCACACCAGGAGAATTTGGTTGTTTGCTTACAAGGACAACCCACTTGGATTAGCATTGGGCATCTTGAAGGAGGGGGTTGAGCCTTATGTAGCATGGGGACACTTGGTTGCTCACATGGAGGCTTGTACTTGACTTGAGAGTGCTCAGGTTGAGGAGTGATCATGTAGGTGGGGTGGACCCAGAGGTACACATGGCTTAGGAGGGAGAGTTGGAGCATTAGAGGTCTTTGGAGGAGTGATGGACCTTTCTTGAGGAGTGCTCAACCTTGGACCCTTGCTTGTCAAACGTGCATGCCTTGGAGCTTGACATGTGTCACTTAGAGTTGGAGCGCTTCATGTGTGGACCTTTCTAGTGATAAGTTAGGCTACTCGTAGTGGAAGGGCTAGCTCGACTTGTTATTGTTGGCCTCCTTCACCTTTCATATAAATAAAGGGAGGAGAGAGTATTTTCATCACTTGATCATTATTCACTCATGTAATCACATACTTGTGTTCGAGATGTGCGAGCTAGAGCGAACTAGTCTCTTTGTACTCTTCTTCATTTGTATTTATTGTCCTTTTCTTGAACACTAGGGTTCTTGAGGAAATTCAAGGGAAGACTAAGGTTAGGGTTTTGTCCTAAGAGGACAAAGAAGGCTAGGGTTTGGGATAAACCCTAGAGGTGCAAAGGGAGCACTTGATCATGTAGCTCTTATGGGAGAACAAGACTATGTGCATCATTTGGAAACCCTAGTTCTATTTGAGTGCTTGATGTGGAGAAGACAGAAGGAGACAATCTTGTACACTTGTGTGATGCAAATGTAGGTGCCAAGGAGGACCTGCTTCTACGAATGCTAGCTTGTTGAGGATCCTTGGTGGAGCGACCAGCTTTGTTGAGGTACTTCCACATTGGCTTGGTGTCTATCATGTGGAAGTCGTCCTTAATGCCTCTCGGAACCTTAGGAAATTCACTTTATTATGTGATTAATAAAGTGAATGTACTTTTGTAATAAAGTGAGTTTGATTTCATTAAATGCCTAAGTATTTGGCATTAGTAATTAAATTAAATCCATCAGATCTAAAGTGAAGGTAAGATTTAATCTCAACCCTTGATCACTTTGGAGATCTAGGGTTTTGGATTTAAGGTAAACTCGAGGTTATAAAAGGCAGCCTGTGTGAGAGGATGACACACACAAATACACACAGAGTGAGAGAGTGAGCTCTCATTGATTGGATGGAGAAGGGCATTCATCCAAGTGTGCAGAGCAAGGGCCGAGGAAAGGAGCAAAGGGGCATCAAGGGAGATAGCAGCCAACCAACAAGATTGAAGGATTGATCTTGAGGTTTGTAGAGCTTGCCTATCTATTGTTTTGTATTCCTCACATGGACCATTATCCCAGAAAGGGAGCCCAAATTAATAATAATAAATCTCACAGAACAGGTTTTCCCTTCGGGGTTTTTCCAGGGGTTATTTACCCATAAATCTCTTGTAAATTGTGTATGGTTTTCGTTTCATTTGCTTCCACTGTATGTTTCGTTAAATAAATCAGTTGTGCTTTTATTCAATAAATCAGTTTTATTCGAAATTATTTGTCGATGTTGGGTTACAAAAAATTAACATGGTATCAAAGCTTAGTCTCTGAAGGAAAGCCAGATTGCACATAGTCAAAAAAATTCAGCGTGGGTTTTTTTAAAGATTATGTTACGGGTTGCAGGGTAAAGTGAAAATCCAGAAATTAAAAAATATAGAACTACATCATACGACAGTCGTACAACAGTTGTCGTACGACCGTCGTACAACGTCGTACGGGTCATACGCTGTAGAGAAGATCCGAGCGTGTTGAGATCGGGCTGTGTGAGGCCGTGTGGGAGACAGATCGTGCGGTTGAGAGAAAGGACTTGCGGCCGAAGTGTGGCTGGGAGTTTGACGACGGCAAGAACAACCACCACAAAGAGAGGACGTCGACAGACAGGAGATTTGTTGGGAAGTGGCGTGAGGTAAGAGGCAGCAGGGCTTAGTAGCCAGCAAACGAAGAGTTGCAGTGTGCACAGGTCGGGCCAAGCTGGAGAAGGCAACCACCAAGTGAGGGCGATGGGTGCAGAAGAAATCGGGGCCAATAGGGCCAACCGCCAACCAAGAACTAGTTGTCGGGTGAAGAAGGGAGTCGACAGGCCAAGCCGCTAGCAGGACAGCAACCCGGTCAGCAAGGCCGCCATGGCTGGGCAACAGTTGGGCAGCCCAGAAACATCATCAAGCAGCTACAGAAAGTAGTTGGGCAGTGAGAAAAAAACTTGGGCAGCTTCGGGCAGTGGACCGAGCAAGGATCCAAGCAACCAGAAAATATTTTTTAGTTTTTGTGCCTGAGGGACTAGGCACATTTTTTTCAGTGTTTTTAAGATTTGATCTTGGAGATGGCAGCGGCCACGTTGAGGTATGAGGACCAGTTAGAGGGTGCCTCTAACTTTCTTTCATGGAAAGCGCGGATCATGTTTCTCCCAAGGGAGAAGGGACTATGGAGTCATGTAGAGACCACAATGATTGCACCAACAGATCCTGTAGAGTTTGCCAAGCATGAGGCAAGGGAGGCCTAGGAAATGTGGATGATCTTAGATTCGATGAGGGAATCATCTTATACCTCACCTATTTGAGAAAAAGTCGACCAATGCAATGTTCTCGACTTTGACAAATCTGTTTCAGAGTAATAACGAGAACCAGAAGATGGTATTGAGGGACCGACTTAGGAACACAAAGATGTCCAAGACTAATTCAGTGACCAATTATCTCACCAGGATCACTCAGGTTCGTGATCAGTTGGGGGCAACCGACGAGCCAGTGACAGATGAAGAGTTAGTAAGGGTGGCCTTGAATGGTTTCACCAAGCCTTGGACTTCATTCATTGAAGGCATTTGTGCTTGAGAGAAGCTTCCAGACTTCGAGCGATTGTGTGATGATTGCATCCAGGAGGAGACTCTTCAAGAGGCTCTAGGAGGCTAGCATGAGGATGGTGATTTGGAGAACCTTGCACTTGCCAATCAGGCAAAGAAGGGCAAGGGGAAGGTCAGGATGAACACAGGTGGAGATTCATTTTCACAAGTTGGCATGGGGAAAGGACCTAAGTAAGGTCAAGTGTTTTCACTATCATAAGAAGGGACATTATGCTTCATAGTGTCCAGAGAGGAAGAAGGGCAGAAACAGGACCCAACCAGAGGTAGCTACGTCGGGAAAGGCTCAAGCGGATGAGTTTGCCAGAAAAATTGAGCATGAACTCTTACCCGTTTCCCATCTTTCCTCAGACACCATATTAGTTGATGCATGGTTACTAGATAGCGAAGCCACATGTCATATGACAGGAGCATGGTGTAAAACTTAAAGAAAATATACATATACAGAATAGAACAGAACAGCCACTCTTAACACTAGATGAAATAAAGGATTTTATTAATTTCAGGTTGAAATACAATGCAAGTGACACATCTTACAGCCCTCTCTATTCTGTTGTACGGAACCGTACTGTAGACGTCGTATGGATTTGTCCCTAGCTGTACGTATGGTGCCTCCTCCTCTTCTATGTTTCTCAGAAAATGAGTAATACAACGTTTTCCTCTTGTTTTGGAGGTATCTAGCCCTAACTCGACCTTCCTCTCTATGACTTGATGAAACTGATCGAACCCTAGCTCAGCCATACCTGGTACGAGTTGTACGGAACCATACAGGTTCCTCTTCTTCTTCACTCAGCTAGCTCAGCCCTTTCTCTACCTCGAATTCTTCTCTCTCACTAGGTATTTTGTCTAGCTTCGCTTTTTACTCCCTTTGAGGACCATGTGGGCACTAGACAATCGATCCTAGACATTAGATCTTGACTAGATCAATGGCTGGGACTTTACTAACACACAAAACTAATCCTCGCTATCTTTTCAACACTCCCTCTTAGTGAGGAATGGGTTTTCTATGACCCCCAATTTTTCCTGGAAATACTCAAATTTTTCCTTAGACAATCCTTCAGAAAGAATGTCTGCAACTTGCTCATTAGTGGAGACATATTGAAGCTTCACTGCCCCTTTCTGTACTATGTCCCTGATGAAGTGATATATGATTTCAATGTGCTTGGATCTATTATGAAATATTGGATTCTCGGATAGCTTAATACAGCTCTGATTATCACAATATATTGTAGTGGGGTTCAACTTTGTATCAAACAAGTCTACAAGAATTTTCCGAAGCCAAATGGCTTCACAACTTGCCTGATTGGCTACCATGTACTCAGCTTCTGTTGAACTGAGAGCTATTGATATTTGTTTCCTGTTGTACCAAGAGATCATGCCCGGTCCCAAAATGAAACCGCCTTCGAAGGTACTCTTTCTATCAACTGTGCTTCTGGCCCAATCTGAATCAGAATATCCCACTAGTTTGACTTGGTCTCCCTAGACATACTAAAGTCTGTATTCTATGGTACCTTTCAGGTACCTCAAGATATGTTTAGTTGCAATCCAATGTATGCTACTGGGATCCACCGTGTGTTGACTAAGAGTGTTCATAGCAAAACATATATCAGGTCTAGTATTAGTCAAATACATCAAGCATCCAAATAATTATCTGTAAATGCTAGGATTCACCTTCTCTGGCTCAGAGGAGTTTAGTTTCTTGAGATTAGTAATCATGGGAGTGGCCATGGGTTTACAATTCTCCATTCCAAATCTTTTGAGAATCTCAACTATATATTTTCCTTGAACAAGGAAAGCTTCACCCTTTTCCTGCCAAATCTCTAGCCCAAGAAAATAATGCATTAGGCCCAAGTCCTTCATCTCAAATTCTTCAGCTAGGTCCTGCTTGCATCCTGTGATTAGATTCTTTGCTCCTGTTAGTAAGAGATCGTCCACATAGAGTACAAGAATGAGAATGTCCCCTTTTCTTATTTGAAGGTAGAGATTTGAGTCGGCATCACTCTTGACAAATCCAATGCTTTGTAGATAGTTGTCTATTCTAGAGTACCACGCTCTGGGTGCTTGTTTGAGACCATACATAGCCTCCTTTAGTCGACAGACATGACTTGCTCTGTCATGAACTTCAAACCCCTGTGGTTGTTCCAAATAGACCTCCTCCTCAATCTTCTCGTTGAGGAATGTCGTTTTAACGTCCATTTGATGTATTTTCCACCCCATCTGAGTGGCAATGGATATAACTGCACGAACGGAGGTGTAGTGAGCTATTGGGGCAAAGGTCTCTTCATAATCCACTCCTTTCTGAGAGAAGCCCCAAGCAACAAATTTGGCCTTATATTTGTCAATGCTTCCATCTGTTGCATGTTTTATATTATATATCCATTTGGAGTTGACTACATATTTGTCCTTTTGGCCTGGGTACGGTTTCCCACACATCATTCTTCATTAAGGAGGTATATTCCTCCATCATTGAATCCTTCCAAGCTTTCTTCTCAATAGCTTCTTCAAAGCAGGTTGGTTCGGATTCAATTATGTTACTCATGAGGGCAGCATATCCTGAGTACCTCTGAGGAGGTATGCTTGTCCTGATTGAGGTCTTTGGTGACTTTACTTGTTAACTGGCTTCCTTCAGCAACTGTTCGGCCCACTTTGGTTTCCTTTTCCTAGAAAAGGTTGGTTGTTCTTCCTCTTGTTGACCCTCTATGGGAAGATCTACCCCGTTTGGGGAGGGTGCCTCTTCTTGCTGGAAAACTTCTGTTTCCGAAATATCCCTGTCCTGACATGATTTTCGAAGGGTTGTTTCTTCTTCAAATTTTATGTCTCTGCGTACTACTGCCTTCCTTATGGAAGGAATGTATATCCTGTAGGCTTTGGATGTCTCACTATATCCCACCAAGATTCCCTTCTATGTTGTAGGGTCTAACTTAGTCCTTTTCTAAGCAGGGATATGACAGTAAGTTGCACAGCCAAAGATGCGAAGGCGACTGATGTTTGGTTTCTTCCCCATGAATGCTTCTTCGGGTGTTACATTTCCAAGCACTTTATGAGGGCTTCTATTTTGAAGATACACAACAATGTTACATGCTTCGGCCCAAAGGAACTTGGGAAGATTTTGATCATGTAGCATTGCCTTTGCTGCACCAACAATGGCTCTATTTTTCCTCTCTAAAACCCCATTTTGCTGAGGGGTATAAGGAACTGTTAGTTCTCTTTTGATTCCAGCTTCAGCACAGAATTTCTCGAAGGCATGGGATGTGTATCCCCCCCCCCATTATCAGATCTGGGAGCTTTTATTCTTTTTCCTGTTTGGTTTTCAACAAAAACTTTGAATTCTTGAAATCCCCTGAGCACCTCTTCTGTGGTTTTTCCTGTCAAGAAATAAATCCAAGTTTTTCTAGAGAAGTCATCTATGAAGGTGATGTAGTATCTAAACTTCCCTCCTATGGATAATGAAGACATGGGGCCACAGATGTTAGTATGAACCAAGTCCAAGATGCCTTTAGACCTACAGTCACTCTTAGGGAAGGGTGCTCTTACATATTTACCTAGAGCATATCCCTTACATACCTCATGGTGTTCTGTGGAGAAGGGAGGCATTGTTGTCACAATCTTGCCCAGAATTTTAAGGGCTCCATGTCCCAGATGGGCCACACGCCTGTGCCATAACTCACAGTCTCTAGTGTTGTTACTGCTTGCTAAAGCATAATGAGAGTTGAACTGCAACTTATACAACTTGTCCTTTCTTAGTCCAATAACTTGTTCAGATCCCTCACTCGGACCTTTTGGTTTGATATAAGCCCTTTGATCCTTGAAGGAGACTTCATACCCTTTGTCTTCTAGAGCGGAAACTGAGACTAGATTCTTCCGTTGCCCAGGAACATAGAGGACATCTGAGAGGTAAAGAGGCTTACAGGACTCCCTCTCAAATTTTATAGTTCCTATTCCTTTTGGGTGATAAGCATAATCATCACAAAGCAAAATCTCGAACCCAAATTCCTTTTCACTCAGACTACTGAAGTAGTGTTTGTGACCAGTCATATGACGGGATGTCCCACTGTCTATGTGCCACACCTCATTGGTTCGTGTACAAGAGAGACATGCTTTGCAGACATCCTTTGCCATTTATCTGGACTTTTCCTGTGATGAGAGTTGTTCGATTTGACCTGACCTGGCTCTGATACCATGTAAAACTTAAAGAAAATTTAAATATACAAAATAGAACAGAACAGCCACTCTTAACACTAGATAAAATAAAGGATTTTATTAATTTCAGGTTGAAATACAATGCAAGTGACACATCTTACAACCCTCTCTACTCTGTTGTATGTATCGTGCCTCCTCCTCATCTATATTTCTCAGAAAATGAGTAATACAACGTTTTCCTCTTGTTTTGGAGGTATCTGGCCCTAACTCGACCTTCATCTCTATGGCTTGATGAAACTGATCGAACCATGGCTCGGCCGTACCTGGTACGAGTTGTACGGAACCGTACAGGTTCCTCTTCTTCTTCACTCAGCTAGCTCGGCCCCTTTCTCTAGCTCTAGTTCTTCTCTCTCACTAGGTACTTTGTCTAGCTTTCCTTTTTACTCCCTTTGAGGTCCATGTGGGCCCTAGACAATCGATCCCAAGCCATTAGATCTTGACTAGATCAATGGTTGGGACTTATTCTTTCAGTGAGATAATTTATGTTTACACTTTATGTAACTTTACTTACACAGAAAACTAATCCTCATTATCTTTTCAACACACAACAACTATTCAAGAGCTTCACAGAGTCAGACTCAAACATGCATGTGGAACTTGGTATGGGCACCAAGCATGTAGTAAAGGGATCTAAGACAGTGCCATTCCGGATGGAATCAGGAGGCATCTTGAGAGTGATGAGCATGCTACGGGTGCCAGAACTCCAAAGGAGTGTGCTCTCAGTCTCAGCAATTGAGAAGAAGGAATTTGACGTACTATTCCAAGATGGATAGGCGTTGATCAAGCCAAGAGGATCTAGCTCAGACACAGCAATTGTTCTTGAAGTTAGAGAGAGCAACTTGTACAGGCTAAAGGGCCAGCCTATGCGAGCAATGGCAAGTAGCAGAGTGGTGGAGAATAAGGAGCAGGTAGCTCCGAAGGTTGAGCAGCTTAGAGGGAGTCAGCCTTCAGGTTCAGGTGGGAAGGAACAACCTTCCAAGTCTATGAAGACAAAGCCACCTACAGGTGGTAAAAATACCTTGCTCGCTAAGAAGTAGTGTTGATGTATTTAGCATCGGACGGGTACTTCCACATTGGCTTGGTATCTAGCATGTGGACGTCATCCTTAATGCCTCTCAAAGCGTTAGGAAATTCACTTTATTAAGTGATTAATAAAGTGAATGTACTTTTGTAATAAAGTGAGTTTAATTTAATTAAATGCCTAAGTATTTGGCATCAGTAAATAAATTAAGTTTTGGTCGTTAGATCTAAAGTGAAGGTGAGATTTATTCTCGGCCCTTGATCACTTTGGAGATCTCGGGTTTTGGATTTAGGGTAAACTCGAGGTTATAAAAGGCAGCCTATGTGAGAGGATGACACACACAAATACACACAGAGTGAGAGAGTGAGCTCTCGTTGATTGGGTGGAGAAGGACATTCATCCAAGTATGCAGGGCAGGGGCCGAGGAAAGGAGCAAAGGGGCAGCAAGGAAGATAGCAGCCAACCAACAAGATCGAAGGACTGATCTTGAGGTTTGTAGGGCTTGGCTATCTGTTGTTTTGTATTCCTCGAGTGGGCCATTATCCCAAGAAGGGAGCCTGGATTAATAATAATAAATCTCACAGAACCGGTTTTCTCTTCGGAGTTTTTCTATGGGTTATTTACCCAGAAATCTCTTCTGTAATGTGTATGGTTTCCATTTTATTTGCTTCCACTATATGTTTCGTTAAATAACTCAGCTATGTTTTTATTCAATAAATGCCGGTGCTGGGTTACGAAAAATTAACAGAGAGTGATTCCTAGCTAGAAGGAGTTGGTAGTTAGGGTTTTCTTATGGTTTCCCTAACTATGGTTTGGAACTTTGGAGAGATTGACTTGTACCAGCTTGTATCGAGTTGTTGGTATGTACATGTACTTCACCTTCTATATATAAATGAAGTGTTCCAGCAGTCCAAACTTTATGTACTTGCAGATTTGAATTTCAACTTATATTATCTTCGTGATTTGGTAGATTCTAGCACCGGTTATGTATGTTGATTTGACATAATATTGAGCTGAATTTGTTAAGTGATTTAACACATATCTAGAAGACATGAGGCAGATTTATCATTGTAATAAGACATTTTCAGATCTGTTATATGTTTGGAAAGTGCGCCCTAAGGGCTGAAACTTTGTGGTATTGAAGTACACTTGATTGGTATTTATTTTCTTGGGTGGACTTGTGAATTGGGTTAAAGTGAAGTGAAATATTTGCTGATGTAAATTAATATTTCAGACTCATCCCTAAGGCTGAAAGTTCACAGGAAATAGACCCGGGAAACCTCAAAGTTAAGGTGAAATTTCTGGATTTGCATTAAAAGACATTTCCAAGAAATTCCTACATGGTATCAAAGCATTTCAAAAAATTTCACACCCTTGTGAGGCAAAAAATGCCATGCAAATTTATCATTGTCTTGCTATATAGAGTCTATACCAACATGAGTATGATCATTTGGCAGGTACCTCCTGCAACCTAAGTCACCACATTTGTTGTATTTCATTTGATGAAGTTCGAAACTCAAATGAATTTAATGAGTAGCAGTATAAATTCATTAAAAATCAGCCAATAAATTCGTTCTTCATTTAAGTTATCATTTAATAATTAATATTTCCTGTGTTTTTTACAATGGTTGTCAAATGAGATGCCCTCAAATGTGCACTCAGTTTGCATATGACGTCTATCATATGGATGCCCTCGTAAATATGCTTAAAGTGATCTGCATTGCATACTTGCACTCTACATTGATTGAATTGGTCACCATAATGGTTGCCAAAATGTCTAGAAATTGTTGTTGGAGTACTTTGGGCTTCATGCAAGAGGTCTAGCAATTGATTCCCAGAGCTGGCTGCCTTTGTTGTGTGCCGCACTCGATGTCCCAACCAGGTCAGGCGCTGTAATCAGGCAATGGATTTAGACTGGGTACCATCCACAGAAGGTGAGGAAGCACCCAGAGGTTTCCCTGCGAGGTTTCCTTTGGAAAAAAATGACTCAGCTTGCAACTAGGTAATTAAATAGTATTGGAGGGCTAAGGAAATGGTTTTTCCTAGGGTTGGAGAAGATCTGCCAGGATTGGTGTTCCAATGAAATGATAAATGACAGAACCATAGCTTTAAGTTAAAATGTTGACTATTCACTGGAATTCTACCAACAACTACAGCATTTTGAGACACAAATGCTTTCACAAGTTCTGAAGACTTCTTCTGCGAAGGGGTATTGGAGCACAAACAGTGGACTTCATAATCGACTTCCTATTATTGCTTTAAATCTTTGTAAGTTTGTAATCAGCAAATTGCTAGATGGTTGATGTTATTGTGTAGTGTGTATACTAAATGGTTGATGTTATTGTGTAGTGTGTATACTAAATGGTTGATGTTATTGTGTATTGTGTATACTAAATGGTTGATGCTCTAATGATTAATCTACTATGGACCACATTTTTAACTTTATAATAATGCAGTATTCATATTTTCTGCAACTAATCTGCCATTCTGCATTTTTTAATATAAATGCATTATAATATATTAAAATATATATTATATACAAAACAATCACGGGGATTTGGGGAAATGGCACTCCAACCACTCCTGATCTGTGCTCTGAGAACATTGCTTACCCAAAGGATATAAGCCTCAAATTCGTCCCTGTGATGGATTTTGTCTTGTAATCTATTTTGTCCATTATTGACTTAAACATGTGATCAATAGAATCACTAGTATGTGACGATGATTGAATTACTTTATTGCTCATGAATTGTGTCACAAGGTCTTCATAGTGAAGATGTCAATAGGAGATCCTAATTAGTTGGCTAAATAGTCGTGTCCCCAACTATCATGTAAAATTGACCTCTATGTGCATAAAGGTTTCCTCTATTTTGAATTGAGTTATCATCATAAGTGGAGGCAATCATTGTGCATTGTATGCCATACCTCCATGTTTGTTGATCATGTGTATATGACGTAAATAGAGTATGAATTGAATAAGAGCACATTCTCAATGTTCTCATGAATATTGTTGCTGAGCCTTCTCTCCTATATATCTAAGTTGTGTGTACACACATTCTTTCTTTTACTCTGCACTATTGTCATTACTATAAAGTTTAAACCTGTAATCTTAGGTGAAATCCCTGTTCAACAAAGGAATCTCCTTCCAATTATCCTCGATATTTTGTATCACAACATAGAAGGAAAATAACAAAGGGATAACAGACAAGGTCAAACACTAGAATCCCATCTAAAAATAGGGTTTCCTGCCAAGGAGAGAACAAATGTCCTGTTTCTACAAATTCACTTTAAATTTCCAAGTACCTATCTCCATTGTTCCGTTAGTCTAGCTTCTATGCCAAGACAGATGCCCATTTCTAAGTACTCATCTCCATTGTTCCATTAGTACAGCTTCTATGCCAAGAGAGATGCCTAGGTACCTGATAATATTTCCCAGTTGGAATTGATCATCTCAGGAGCCAATCTAGATAATCCTCTTCTGCAATAAAAAAACACCTTGTTTTCTCTCCATTGACCAAAGACCTTGTTGCTTGTGCAACGCAATTGACTTTAGATGCAAGTCACCCAAATAAAAGATACAAAGGGAAGAAGAAAAAGAGGATTAGTTGGAGAGACATACTAATGAAAATAGTTAGTCGCCCTTTTTTTCTCTTATTGCACAAGCTCATTTGCTAGCCATTTTTGGCTTTTTTAGGGCATGTCTTTCCCAAGACCCTTGTCATTCGTGTGATGTAATTTTTCTGTTCCATGATGCACTAATTTAATCGTTGAAGTAATATATGCAACATTTCAAAAAATAAATGAAGCAAATATTCTACCTTCCAATTTAGAAACAAGGTGTACATTTATATTTTAGAAGCAAACCTCAATAACACAAATCAAACAATGGCAAGGTTCATGACTATTGTAATTTGCCTTAACATGACCCTGAAACACTGGAGAATATACTCGGCTGATGCCCTGCCCTTTTCTCGCTATACTTAACCGGCTGAATCAATACCTTTCAAAAGCAGCCGGACTCTTGGTGATAAAGGTCGTCCCGTTTCTGCCATTTCCCCTATTTCATCATCAGGTCCATTATTTACGTTAAAACTTAAAACATCTCGTTAATAAAGAAGAGGGGGGGAGGCAGCCATTATTTGGGGAACAAAACTCATAAGCTTGACCACTTCACAGATTGCTGCTAGCCATGTTCTGGGATGTAGAGTGCTATCTAGCTTCATAGTTGATTTTAATTCCACCAATTTCCAAAACACCCCTTTAAAGAGCACGAGTAATAGGCAACCACCCAAAACATCCACCAAATGCTACACTCAGATTATTCAAGTTTTATTTATATGTGAAAGTGAAAACCAGCCTAACACACAACATAAGGCAATAAAAACATGAGACCAACTGTAAGCCAAGCCTCTTTAGGCAACTGAAGCATGATGGAATGCATTATAGAGTACATGCAATGTGATATGTTTAATGTGATGATATCATGGAAATTGATCTCATGATCGCTGGTTAATAAATGCCACCTGCAAACCATTAGACAGAAACTCCCAGTAAAGACCATTTCCCAGGGACTTGGTCGTGAAAATTAGAGGAAATTTCAAGAGCAGTGCACCAGGTAAGTCATATGACTGAAATAGTAAGAGTGTACCAGTGAACAATCCCATGCTCTATTACTAAAATTTATTTACCTTGACATAGCAGCATGTGCAAACAGAACCCAAGGGTCCGTATATGCTGCCTATTACTTCAGACTAGCTAAAATCCATTTTAATAGAATATGTTAAATCATGAATAATAATGTAAGTGAGGAACTCCAGTGTAATTTACAGCAGAAAAATTAAATACAATACCTTTTAGGATTCTTAAAGTAGCTCATTAGGCACTTCAATAACTGCATAATTTATTCACGATAGTCCAAAAGTCGGACTTGATACAAAAAGCATAGGTAAAATATATCCCTTTTATAGAATATGATAATTGGGATTCTTAAAATTGTCTTGAGCTACTTTAAGTTTTAACAACTGCACTGCCTCACTCTTTATTGCCCTTTGGGGCAGACTTTAGTATTATGATATTTGTAACTTTTTACGGCCCTGGACCAATGTTGGTTGGTTGTGTTGGAATTTCACTGGAGATTTTGTTTCTAATGCCCTGCTTTATATTTGCTTTTGAGTATTTCAAGCAGATTTAGTTTTACACTCCTTTATCACTCATTGGTGGTGAGCTGTCCTTCATTCTTGTTTTCTTTGGTAATGGTACTTGTACATATTGTTATATTCTAACTCCTAAGTTACTTGGTTTCTGTTTATGTTCAAATACAGCAATGATGATTCTCGAAAATTACTCATCAACAAAAAAAATACTATAAAATTTGTCATTAAATTTGGCAAAAAGAATTAAACCTATGCGATTAAATTCCAATTCATGGTGATTAATTTTAGAATTGAAAATACCCTGCATGGGGTGTTAGGGACAAGGGTCCACTTGGTCGATGGATGGTAGGCTGACCATGTAAAGAGTACAGGGCGACAAATGAGGAAGGATCCTCGCCATCATGTCTTGATCCTCCCACATCGCTTATTGCCATGAAGTACAAAGGAGAACAATGACCAACAGAGGGCCAGACCAAACCACTCTGCCCATAATGGTGAGACGACAGGAGGACAGAGCAGCCATAAAAGTTTTGAATCACCAGGAGAGATGCTTATTTGTTTGGGGTATCATTCCTTCCGGGTCAGCTGTCTGGATTGCCAGTCCAACCAGAGTCTGCGAGGCATACGCTATTGGATTGTTGGAACACAGAAACAGTCTGGTAGGAGGATGCTGGAAGACTGGGGAAACTGTGGCCATGGACGCATGTAAGGCAGTCCAGCATGCGTCCATGGCCAGGACATCTCAAGCCAAGAAGAAAGAGCCGCAAACAAAGGCTATTGCAGCAGCCTACCAAAGGAGATTTTCAGTGAAGGTTAAGCAAGAGGTGGTGGATATAGATAACAAAATAAGGCTGAAAAGGGGATGTACCTCAAGCAACAGAGTTAATGAATAAATTCTTCCATGGATTCCAGACGCTGGGTTTTCAAGGAGCAGGGACACCAAATATTGCAAGACAGTGAATTTATATTGGCATGACAAAATGTTTGTGGCATGGACTTTAGAACAGAAGGGAAACCAAAACAATGAGATTCTCAACAAGCTGGACCAACTGGACAACAAGTATGAGAATCTCATCAATGCTATTGAGGGTGCTGAGGCAGGCAATGGAGAAGATGCTGATGAAGAGGCAGAAACAGAGGAGGCAGAGCTAGCTGCAAGGAGGGTAGATCAGGAAAAAGAAGAAGCCGATGTCATGGCAGAAGCATCAAGGGAAGCAGCTCAGTCCCAGGGGTAAGGGTCCACCACTCCTACACTCATTGATGTGAACTCTGGCTCCCAAGAATGACTCCTAGGTTATACTGTTTAGCTTTCTTATGAATCAATGTTATAGCTCTGTTTTAGATCCTCTAGGTCTCTGTTTTAGACCCACGGGGTCTCTGTTATCACTGTGTTTTAGATCCATGGGGTCTCTGTTTATGTCACTGTTTTGTTTTTCAGTTCATAGTTCGAAAACAACACCGGGGGGAAAACATGGTACCAGAAAGACACTCATAATTTTTATAACTGCCTGGCTGTCCCTTCTGAGGACTGGCCACAGTTTGGTGTGTTTGTAACCTTTTCTGTATATACTTAATAGTCAAATTTAGCTAACTTTACAAACAAAAAAATAGCTTGGAAAATAGATTAAAAATTTAACTCTATCTCAAAATTCCAATATAGGAAAAAAATATAATTTAGAATTCAGTTTTTTTTTTTTTTTTACAATAATCGCCAAATGTGGTGACTAAATTTTTCTTTTATAATAATGGTCAAATGCGGTGACTAAAGTTTGTATTAATTTCATACTAAACATTTTTCAAAAAAAAAAAAACTGCACAAACTAACCAAAAGTGATCCTTGACAGAAAAAACCTTAAACAAAAACAGAGCAAAGCCACTTCAATTCCTATGTCAATTGATCTTTCGAGCAATGTAGAATTTAATCAAAACTGTCCTGAAGTCAAACTCCACATAAAAGGCTTAACAGAATGCTATGCTAAACCAATTGAAATCTTATCTTAAGTAATCTGATTGGGCAAAGCAGTGCAGAAATTGATCAAAATTGTCCAAGAGTCATACTCAGTGGAGAATCTTAAATAACATAAGACACTGCAAAGCAATCTTTGATCTTATCTTAATTAAACATAAAAGGACCTCAAAAACAAAACCCAAAAAAATAAATGAAGGAATGAACGCACCAGATTACTGCTGCATCTGTCAAGATCCAGGCACTTAACGGCCACGACCTCGTTCATAGGCAAGCAGATGGCCCTGTACACGGTAGCACTCGCTCCATATCCAACCTCCTCCAGCAATTTATAATCGGAAGCCGAAGCAGGGTAATTTCTCCTCCCCATTTTCATAGCAAGAGAGACGCTAATTGCACCTCCAAGTATCAAACCCTTGAAATTTATTGAATCCCCCTGCAAAATACCCTAAAGCTTTAAATTTTAAACCATATGCATTCAATCCCGCCCAGTCTTCATATAAGTTATATCAAAATAACTGAGCTCAGCATAAATCGTCTGCAAAAACAAACCTCTAGACTGTTCTGGACAAATCCACCGCCATCGCCAGCAGCAGCAACATCGGCCGCCCTGCAACAGACAACGCTTAAATTGCAATCGCTTCAGCTCAATCCGACGGGCATGGCGATCAACGGATTGGGCTCGGCTGCCATCCGGGCCACTGGCGCTAAACGCGGTTCAACGCAACAGAGGGCTCTCGAAATTTAGTTGCAGGATGGCAGCGAGAGCGCTGACCATTTCTTATTGTTTATCTCCTCTGTGCACATGTATGAAGTGGCACCAATATAATTTCCACCTCATATTTTGCTTTTGCTTTTTCAAAAAATAATTTGGGTTGACCATGTGATTTTTGTTTTGTGAAAGTGATTCATCACCACGAGGGACGATGATAAATATGGTCTCGCGGAAGAGGCAGGATGCCCTATTGTTTCCAAGGAGGATAATTTCAAAAGCCTTGGTGGCATCATTAAGCGGTTACTTGGAATAATGCCAAGTAAGGTGCTCTCCTCGCATCATTGTGAATGGTATCGTTGAATTGGGTTACTTCATCGAGAGGTGCCATGTTTCATGAAGGATGAGGATAAATATCATTGGGCACAAGTGCCATGATGATTCATTATGCCCCAATATAATAATACTATGTCAATGTGATGTCACCATGACATGGATGTCCTTCAGAATAATATCAATGAATCATTAAGGTGTGTTTCAAAATGAATAACACCATAATGTGTGACCAAAGATGAGGCAACAACAATGTCTCGAAGTGGTTGGTGTAACGATATGATTTGAGGTGCTATTGGCAATGGAATTATGGAGGGCACGTTGAGAATACTTGGCAAGTTGCATGGCGAGTCTATATGCTTTGGTAGCCTTGGTGACCAACTCACAGTGGATGTCTCATCGAGTAGGATGGACGATCGATGAGGTGTTGCATAGCGGGCTTCGACAAAGGACGATGCAACTTAGCAATGTGATAGATTCTCTGTGTTGTTCATAGCAAGGCAACAGTGTTGATAAGTGCATCGAAGATATGTGAACACCCGACGAAGGAGGGACATGATCTTCATTAACTATCACATGTCAGCTTAGATGAATGATAGCATTGTCTCACATTGGGTAATCGGTTGTTCAAGTATGCTTGGCTCGAAGGAGGCAACAGTAGGTTGCCTATGTTTGGGTGTCAGTGACACAACATCGCCTACGGTGAAATGAGCACTATGACATTTCGCACGGTTGAAGGTGCCTGGCTTGGGTTGGGCATTAGGTATATTCTAGGTGATACAAGTGGTTGGTGGTCATGCTCAACTAGTAAGGTCACATTGGTGTTGTGTGACAACTAGGCTTCTTGAGTGGTATGGGATGCTCGAGTTGAACAAAAAGTCTAGCCTCATGACAAATGGTATCAGAACCATGTTCGAATGTGGAAATTGCAGAAGTGTCCCTTCACCACCAACACACCTTTTATCGGAGGAGCCAATGGGGTTGTGTTGACGAGAACATCAACAATTCAAGTGGGGGAGAATGTAAGGACCCAACTTGAAGTGTCATTGGCAATTGCATGATGGAGAGTGTGTCGGGCATACTTGGCAAGTTGCACGGCAAGTTCATATGCTTTGGTAGCCTTGGTGACCAACTCATGGTGATTCATGAGACGATTAGGACATTGTACTTGTGCATAGGAGGACCAAGGATATCTTGTCAAGTATGAGAAACAACCGACAAGGTGTTGCATAGCAAGCTTCAATGAAGGACGATGTAACTTGGCAATACGATAGATTGTGTGTGTTGTCTATGGCAAGGCAACAATGTTGATAAGTGCATTGAAGACATGTGAACCCTCGACAAAGGAGGGACATGAACTT
Source organism: Picea sitchensis (assembly GCA_010110895.2). NCBI lineage: Eukaryota > Viridiplantae > Streptophyta > Pinopsida > Pinales > Pinaceae > Picea > Picea sitchensis. The sequence continues at coordinate 92,940 of SNQJ01S0028716.1, forward strand.
CATTGACTATCACATGTTGGCTTAAATGGATGATAACATGTTCTCACATTGGACAGTCGGTTGTTTAAGTATGCTTGGGTCGGAGGAGGTGACAATAGGTTGCCTATGGTTGGGTGGCGATGATGCAACATCACCTATGGTGAAATGAGCCCTCTAACGTTCCACATGATTAAAGGTGCCTAGCTTGGGTTGAGTCAAGACATGTCGGTTAGGCATATTTCGAGTGATACAAGCAGTTGATGGTCATGCCCAACTAGCAAGGTCATGTTGGTGTCGCACGATGACTGGGCTTCTTGAGTGGTATGGGACACTCAAGTGGAACAAAAATTCTGGCCTCATGACAATTGGTGACACCATTTAGCATTTCTTGCATGGATAACACCATAATGTTCAAGAAGGATAACGCCACACTAGTGTCTCATAATTATAAGTGGCACCCCGTTGGCATTGTTCTAGGTGGCATTCGTTGAATGGTGGCACCGACCATTTTGAGACATTGGTGCGACGTTATCCTCGCTACACATTTAATCGACATAGCACTTGCACATGACGATATTTATCCTCATCCACCACCAGGGACCTATGAAACACTATTCACAAGAAGCACTTTAGTTCGGCTATGTTGTTGTGACAAGCAACCTATGTTGCTTTTGCTTAGAAGTTCTACTTTGCCTCTATTTGGTAACTTGTGAACTATTGTTCATAAGCGCTTTTGTTCCTCAAAGCCATAAGCACTTTTGTTTGGATACATCGTTGTGACAAGTAGTAGGTGTTTCTTTTGTTCAAAAGTGTACTTTTACTTTTGTTTGATAATTTGCAAACCATTATCACAAAGCAATTCCATGTTTGGCTATGTTGTTGTTAGGGAGCACACTCTTCCATACAAATTTCTTACAACTTGCAGCTGGCCCAAACACTTATGAGGAATTAAACCTTGATGGATAGCTTGACATGTCATTGTGTTCATCATTGAATTACAATCCATTAGTGCTTGGTTTTGATATTGTGTCAGTGATACTTTGGACTATAACATAATTTGATGCTTATTAGAAGATTAAGTGAGAAGGGAGTACCTCAAGTTCGAATGGAAGGAGAAATTTTTATGAGTCCATGATGGATTTGTACTCTAACAATATTCTAATCATGAATGAGTCTACCCCTCTAAGGATAAAGCATCTCTTCTTATGAGGGTATGTAGAGGTAGAGCAATGGGATTTTATGGTTGACTTTTTTTTTTTACAATTTTATCAAAAGGATTTAGATAAGAGATGATTTGGCTAGTGCTTCGGGTCACCAAGCAAAACTGTAAGAAGTTACACTGTGATGGTTGAAAATTTGTAAGAGATTGACGTGGACTTCCTAAACCATAATGAGAACATGGAGATCAAAAATTTGAAGTGTCTACTGTGAACCTCTTAGATACACATTTACAATTAAAAATTCATAAATGATTAATGCAAACCAGTTTTGAACTCCACCACATCAAAATTGAATTTAAAAAGTTATATATCTATGATGAAATCATGGCTTGGGAGGCCCACGTTGACAACTTATTTGGCCAAATGAAAGGTTGAAAATACATAAGGGAACATGGATTGAGAGTTTTTTTTAGAGCATGCAAAGGTTGGCCTACATACTCCCATGATAATGCAAGGTATATAGTGAATCAGGGCCCACCACAAAGGTTGGGGTTTTTAAGATAGGATAGAAGTTGACATGAGAGGAAAAAGATGAGATTGAAATTGAATTCTAAATTAATATTCACTAGAAACCAAAATAGGTCAAAGAGACTAGAGATTACATTCATCATGAAAATCCCATATGAAAGAACTCCTTACAATAGCCCTGAGAATCATGTTATAGATGATTTTGTCTTTATTGGGATTAGGTCGAAAGTGGAGGACCCATACACTAGTCAATGGTTGTTTTTCCCTACATTGCCTGCCCTTTAAAGTTCCCATAAACATGGAAACATGTATTAAATCTCAAGTGGATCTATCCTCTTTGTTTGCTTCAATGTGTTGGTGCTCGTATAAAAACAAAAAATCATTTGGCCCATATCATTAAATGTATATTGAAAATAATTTGCAAAACTATAATACATCTTCAATGAGAAAACATGACTTCTCAAAGCCTTGAATGAAGTATTATTCACTTTTTTTTTGTTGGCTAAATATCCCTGACTTGCGGGATTAGCATGTGACTGAGATGCCACGACCTAGGGGAAACTAAGCCGTCAAAATCACTCGGGGATCGCACCCCGCCTGGACCGCACCAACCCTTAACATGGATGGATTTGAGGTGTTCCCAAGGGTTTCGAACCGGTAATTTTCACTTACGGAGTGCCTTAACAATGCACTCCTTCACCAACTACTCTATTCCTCGGGGACTAAAAAAATTGAAGGACATGGGGGTGGGCTTTTGATCCAAGTGGATATCGGTGGCCACCCACCTTCTCCAACTGGCCCAAAACATGTTTCTGGCAATTTTGGTAATTTACTATTTTTAGCAGTTTTTTCGGGTCCTGAACTTCTGGGGCCATTTTGAGGCCCTAAACGATGTTTTTTTGTGGATGTTTCTCTCGCAAAATACTATATAGAATGCTATTTTGTCTTGAGCGTTGTAGGCCTCGGATAGATCTTTCCAACGAGCTATCATACGCCTAAAACGAAGATCGTATGCAAAAGTTACGACCCCGGGAAGTTGATGCACCAACTTACCCAAACGGGGCCCAC
>SNQJ01S0028716.1:106501-124323 GCA_010110895.2 Picea sitchensis
GTGATGGAAAGTGGTAAGTATGGTCGGGAACGACACGATGGCTCTTGAAGGGAGTTCCTAGCAGCAAACCCATCCCCAAGGAAGACCACTTACTAGGGCACAATGTCAACCACCAAGGTGAAGCAAAGAAAAAGGCATAATGTTCGAGCATATATCATGAAATATAGAGCAATCCAAGATACAAGATACTCAAATGGCTTAAATATTGAAATGATGCTTACCATAATACTGACTTGTACCTCATGGAGCAAGGACCACCGCCTTTCGAAATCCAACTCGTGCGGTGGATGCAATCTGGAAATCCACGACCATCTTTGGTTGTGAGAAGGGTCTCCATCTGTGCAAAATGATATTGTTGGTCATGTAGTCTCTTGGTACTCCATATTTGCAACCTTCAAGAACACAACCTTCTACACCCTTCACTGAGGGGGCAACCTTTATTTATCATGTTGTTCTTAGGAGGCGATCCCAACCTTTTGGGACAACAAACGTCTATGAGATAACATTTCACTGGGGGACAACCCCTATACTCAAGGAAAATATCTTGTCAACATCCAACCGGGGGGAAACCCTTGACTTCTAGATCATTTTCAATGGGGGCATACCCTCCTATTGGGAGCCAACCTTTATTTGACTGGGGGAAACCACCCACTGTGGGGAAACCCCCATCCATAGGGCCATACTCGCTATGGGGGAAACAATCAACTGGGGGGCAACCCCCAACTACTAGACAACAACCAACATGGGGCCAAACTATTCCTTCTACCACCAACCTATTATTTGGCCACCCTTATTTAGAATAACAATACTGTATGGAACCAACATCAACAACTCGCCAATCTTGCAATTGCCACTCAACAAGAAGGACCACCCTATGGTCGTGGACCGCCCCATGGAGGAGGGCGACCACTCTATGGTGGCAGACCCCTTGGAGGACCACCCTATAGAGGAGTACCCCTTGGGGGACCACCCTATGGTGGAGGACCTACTAGAGGACTACCCCATGGCGACAGACCTACTGGAGGACCACTCTATGGTGGAGGACCTCCTGGGGGACCATCCTATGGAGGAGGACCTTCTGGAGGACCCCATAAAGAACAACCTTATGGTGGAGGACCTCTAGAACAACCTCCCCATGAAGGAGGAGCATATCACCAACCTCCACATGTCAACAAACAACTCTCGTTCTTGGCAACTTCAGATTTTACAGATCTTCCAAGGTTGACTAATGACCCCATACGTCATTCCCCTTTTTGGCCCCCCATTCCTTCTAAACTTCCATCTAATATTCTGAAATTCGACGGAAAACCTGAAGAAGATCCAAATAATCACGTGATGACTTTCCATCTATGGTGTTCTTCAAACTCCTTGATGGACGATTCTATTCGATTACGAATTTTCCAGCAAACCCTTACAAGGTCTGCAACTAAATGGTATATAGAACTGCTTCATATCTCCTTTGACAACTTTAATCCCCTTGCCATGGCATTTTTGGCACACTTTCAATTACCTATCCGCTATGAGACCGGTAGTGAGATCTTAACCTCGTTATGCCAATCAACTTCCACCCATATTTCAGATCACATTCACGAGTGGAGGCGTCGACGACAATTAATCAAAGCCACAATCCTAGATCAATTATTAGTTGATTAGTTCATAAGGTCTCTTTTTCCACCTATATCTCGAGATGTCGCCATGGGAGGTGTTGTTACCGAGGAACAAGCCATGAGTCGAGCCCAATATTTAGATTTGGTATACTCTCAATCTGGCATGTTATATGACCTAATTCCTAACGCTCCTCGGTCGTTGAATGATCAAACCAAACCCGCACCTGGACCCCATGTCGGTGGTATGATCGGTCCTGTTTCCACAGATATAACTGGTCAGATGACTGGGAAGCATAGCCAATCGACAAAAGCTACTGATCCTAGCTCATTTGTCCATACTAGCACTCTAAGTAAGCCCTCTGCCCAACCCTCCAAGGTTAATACACTGCAATCAACGACGCCCAAAAACCAACAACAATCCGAAAGAAAAAGAAGGGTAATAATCATAAGAAAAAGAAAAACACTTCAGAGCAGTTGGGCCCAAAACCTAAGAAAATAACGCCGACGGTAAAAGCAAATGAAAGGATAAATATCCTTGCATGATTTGTAAAGAGGATCATTTCACTAAAGATTGTCCGCATCTCGTTGAAATTCATCAATATCTTGAATGAGGCCCATCCTCTTCTACGCCTGCAGTTTTAACAAATCCTTTCCCCTCCAGCAACAACAACTCGTCGTGAAAACGCAAGCACCCCCACCAGGGGGAAACCCCGAATATTCGTCAGTAAACATCTTGATGGTTTAATCTACGGCCATATCTACTATAGCCAAGAATTATGATTCTCTAGAAAGTGATTCTTTACCCAAGGATCTGCCCTCAACTACCCCACCCAATGGCCCTCTCACAGTAGAGAAGCCAACTATCGAACCTGCCTTACGCCCTCCAAAGGGAGTACTTCATCGAACTACACATAATCCCAATGCTCGGGAAGCTCAACACTATAATATAGTAGAAGATTTCTCCAAATCTCCTTGTGCCATGTCGACACTAGAAGTACTACAGTCCTACCCTATGCAGCGGAAAGTCTTATTATCAACCATTGGTGGAATTGACCCTACAGAATCTAATGTTATTTCCTTCGACATGAATTGCAATGAATCCGACCTATCATACCAATTATCATCACAAATCATTATCCAATCTCTCAATAAAAATGTTTTCTGAACAGTGCTTGATGAAGGAGAGGCAACCTGCATCATGTCCCTGAATTGTTGGAAAGCTCTTGGTTCTCCCCAACTTACCACATCATAAACCATCCTTAAATATTTTGACGAACATTTTTTCAAACCCCACAGAATTCTCCCCTCATTACCTGTTGAACTTGCGGGAAAAAATGTTTCGGTAGAAGTCGAGGAAATCGACGCCACACTCAACTATAATTTGCTTTTAGGTCGCACCTAGTTTTATGGCATGAAGGTTGGTGTGTCTAGTGTCTTTCAACTTGTTAAATTCCCCCATCAAGAGAAAATCATCATTGTAGACCAAGTAGAGTTTTGTACACCAGATGTGCGAATCAATCCTAATGCGAATGCCCCTTTTATAGGAGAGACTTCTTCGGGATGCGAAAGCATCAGGGTAGGCCTTTATCCTTCGTTAATGGGGAATTTTCCCGTCCCCCCACCAAACATAACCCCAATTTTCTCCATCAATATGATCTTTGTGGTTATTGATACACCCATCGATTGCAATGACCCCTGCGTAATCCCTCACCCATCTACTATACAATCTTATGGAGACACCTTGCAACTCTCACCAATCGAGTTGGCATATTCAGTGATACAGGAGAATCCTCTGATTCTCATTCTAGTCTCCTACTGGATGAGGAACTAGATCAATTTTCCTCTCCCTATTGGGTTAGCCATACTTCAACGTCCCATGACTTTCTCAACATTGTCCTTCCTTCAAAGGAAGTCATGACTTTGGAAGATAAACCTTGGGAGGATTCTCATCATCGATCGTCCTTCCTGCCCTTTGGAGAGAAGAAACAGACCCAAATACAAACCCTCGTTTCGATTGATATTCAACATCCATCCCTTTTACCTTCCACATCATATCATATTTTATCTGAAGGCAATTTGGGAAATATTTCCAAAACCATTTCAATCGATATATCAGTTAAAATTGTGGTCATGGAAAACATCCAGATAGGTGTAGATTGTTCCCCTAAATAAATCGAAGCTTATACTGCCCTATTCAAAGAATTTTGTGACATATTTGCCTGGTCCTATGAAGAGATGCCAGGAATCGACCAACGAATTGTTGTCCATGAAATTAAAATCTACCTCGGAGCCCATCCAGTCCGACAACGACTTTGCCTAGTTCATCCAAGGAAAGTTGCAGCTATTAAGGTAGAAGTTCAAAAATTATTGAACGCTGGTTTTATTTATCCCATGCCCCTAATTGAATGGGTGTCCAACATCGTACCANGAAAAAAGACCGAGGCATACTCAAAGATTATTGGTTTGGATATCGTAGGCTCCACCATTTAGGTTTCAGATCCAAACTTAATCTCAAATTCAATGATCATGAGTAGAGAGCAATTTGAAGAGCAAGTTGAAAATTTGAAAAAATCATTGGCTGAAAAGTTTGATAGTATGGTTGAATATACTTATGACGACATTGATAATTGGCTTGTTGAGTATACAAATAAAAATGAGGACATTGAGACTATATTGCAAAATTTATCTATTGACCGTAGGGAAATTGAGAGTGGATTGTTAAGTATCAATGTAAAGCAAGAAGTAATCGTTGCCCCATTAAGGGAATATATTCAAGAATGGCTAAACAAGGCTATAACTATAATTGTTGAATTTCCAACGGAAGAGGTTACAACCGGCCACATAACCGCAACAGGAAAAGATATAAAAGACTCATCGACAAGCAAATGAAAGTGAGAGTTTCCATCACAATAAGTCCATACTGATTACATATCTTCTTCCTTATCAGATTTCATGCATTTATATTTATTCTTTCATTGGAAAAGTATAACCAAATTCTAATAACTTCCTCCTTGTCTTCTTTCCAGATACTGTTGCTCGTGCTCGACTCCATGTTCTTCTCTTCATCATATTTCCTGTAAATATTTTTATGGTCCACGGGAGCCCCAATCCCAGTCCATAAATGGATGAACGCCTTTGAATTTCAAGTATTGTAACAAACATTATCATTTTTGAGAAATCCCAGAGAACTAAGTCGGGATCGGTTTTGATTGTATTTTATAACTCTGAGTTTTGAGTTAGAATATTTGAAGTCGATCTATCAAAATCTTCTTTTGAGCTTAATAAGTAGTACTCTTTCAAAGTTCTCTTGTGCCATCGGACCATTTCTTTTATTTGAATGTGATCAAAAATTTTATTGAACTATGATGGATGTGAGGATTTTATTACTTTCTATATTGTGTAGTGTTTGAGGTCCCTGGTCCACTTCACAGGAATTCTCCTTATACAAATCTTTATTTTCAGTATTTTTACTTTTATTGAGCCATAAAGAGTTGGATTCAGTCATTTGACAGAGTCCTATATTATTTTGGATTTAACATATTCAAAGAAAATCATAAGCCAAAGAGGAGTACCACCTCTTTAAAAACGCAGGGGGATTCATATCCTCGTGAGGTTGCCATTTCAGTCCCGACAGATTCAAACGTCAACAGGTACTAACCTAGGACATCCTGCAAAAGAGAAATACTCATAGTCCTGGGTGTAGCCTTTGCAAAGCAAATGGTGAATCTAACTTTCATATCATCATGTCGTGTTTCTTTTTCTCAACAAGTGTGGAAAGAGATAGAAGAACTCACAGGATTGAGATCTGTTTCGTCAGGAGATTCAACTGAAGAATGCACAGAAAATGGTGCAAGAACGAAAATACAAAAGGTTTCAAAGCTTTGCCTTTAATTGTGGCATGGGGCATTTGGTTGGCAAGAAATGCTTTGATTTTTTATGACAAGGTAATCCCTCCATTACAGTGTGTTCTGCAGGTTTTGAATATTTTTGGGTCTCTAAGTCAAACAAAAGCTAATAAATCTCCAAGAATGGTGATGGAAGAAATTATTGATCAACAAGGTGTTTGGGCATACTTTGATGGTGCTTCACAAGGAGTCCCTCCAAGGGGGGGGGGGCAGGAGGAATCATATATTTATCAGATTCTTATTCCCTTTGTTTCAAAGCAGGCATAGGCCAGGGGACAAATAATTTCTCAAAGATGATGGCATTGGAGTTGGTTCACTTTAGCTGTAGAATATGGGCAATCCCACATTCAGATTTTTTGGCACTCACCGCTTGTCACAAAATGATTCCAAGCAAGGAATATACTTTAAGAAATTTCCTCCTCCAGCCGCTCTTTGAGGAAATTTGGGGTATTCAGGAAGGGTTTACTTTGATTCCTCACAGTCATATTTATAGAGAAAGGAACAAGATTGCAGACAGCTTATCAAAAGGACTGCTTCTAGGCTCAAGGGATTGGATCATTCAGGAAGATCAGAATGGCTACTGCAATGAATTTCATCATGCTCCTTTTTAAAATCATTTCTGAAGATGGTTACTTTTTGAGTCTTTTAAAGACTTCTTTTATGCTGATTCTATCTATGATATGTGTACAAGAGGATTGTTGACTGAAAGGTCTAAGAACAAATGTTTAAAGAAGATAATTGATTTTTTTTTAAATTGAGATTGTACAGCTGAGAAAAGATGTTATAACTGTTTGATGGCACAGTTCATCTGGACACTTATTTGTCATGTATTCTGTCCTGAAACAAGGAAGATTCTGAATGCTGCTTAGCATCTGACTTGTGTAATTTTGCTCTTTTTCAGAATAAAATTACGATTTTTTTTCTGCAAAAAATATATATAGAAGCTAAGAGGGTGTATATGTGGCTGTAACAATCTGCAGTTAATAAGTAGTTTTCAGATCTGTTAAATGTTGGGAGTTGTGCCCCAATGGCTGGAAACATAGTTCCCTTGAAGTACAATTTTTCGGTGTTTATTTTCTTGTGACACTTTGCGTATTTTGTTGGACAGAAATGAAATATATACTGCTGTAATTTATATTTCAGATTCATCCCTAACGCAGAAAGTTCACAAAAAGTAGATCCAGAGAACCCCCAGATTGAGGTGAAATTTATGAATTTGCATAGTGCAACGTTTTCACAAAATTTCCACATGGTTTCAAAGCTGATTTGATTGAGATCGCTCTCAGTGAAGAGGGAGCTGGGTATTTCAATTGTTCCATACCTGGGAGAGGTGCTTAACCTATTATAGGTTGTTGGGTAAAAGACCCTAGTGTGATGCAAAGAAGAACCTGAACCCTAGAAGGGTACTATACTTGATTTGTTGTTGATTTTGCTTTGAGGTGTACTTCAGATTTGCAGGGATGACTACTCTTGGTCTTTAGAGAGTGTGACAGGTTGGAAGGTGCTTCCAATTTTACACCTTGGAAGTGCAGGTTGCAAATGCTAATGGAAGAAGTTGAAAATTGAATCATGTTGAGAAAGAGATCACTGCACCTATCAATCAAAAACTATTCACCAAGCATGATAAGAAGGAGGCCAAGGCAAATCGTTCTTGATTCAATAAGAAAACAATTGATTACTCACATTGTAGAGAAGAAGACTAGTAAGCAAGTATGATGTTTTGGTTGCATTATACCATAGTGTGAGTGTCTCTAGGAATATGATCTTGAGAAACAAGCTTTCAACCATCCGCATGAGTGACACAAGTACAGTGATTAGCTACTTGGTAAGGATCATGGTGTTGAAAGATCAGTTGGCTGCCATTGGAACAAAAGTGGAGGATGAGGAGTTGGTGCCCATTGCCTTGACTGGGTTTGCTTCATCTTGGAAACCCTTTGTCAAGGTGCGTGTGCTCGTGAGAAGTTACCAACTTTTGATAAGCTTTGAGATGACTTTGTGCATGAAGAGATAAGGCTAGAATATTGTTAAATGAGGCAAAGAGAAGTACAAGACCTAGCACTCATCAAGAGGATGATGAAGGGAAACAAGAAGGGTAAGAAGGAACAACCAAGCCAAGGTATGAAGGATTCGAGTAACATGAAAGGTTTTAGGTGTCACCAAAAGGGACATTATGCCAACAAATGTCTAGAGAAAAAGAAAGGGAAGGCCAAGCAATAGAAATAGGTTTAATGGAGTGTAGATACTGTAGCAGGAGTGGATGAGTTAGTATCCCAGCTTCAGAATACCTTCTCCATGGTCTCTTGTTTATCTCCCAACATTGTGTCAAGTGTTGGATGGTATGTAGGCAGTGGAGCATAGAGACATGACTTATGATAGGAAACTCTTTTGTAGGCCTCATAAGCAATAAGGAGGAATAAATGTGGAGTTGGGTGATGATGCTACTTATCCTGTAAAAGGATTCAGCTCCATTTTCGTTCGGATGCAATCAAGTGATGTTCTTGTTAGAATATAATGGATGTGCTCATTTTACCATCGACAATATCACTATTGTCACCCAACCATAGGCCAAAGCCACCCTCCGAGCACCTTAACCTTGACAGAAAATCATTATGGAAGAAAACCCTAGGCTAGATAGCCAAACAAAGGGTAGCGCACCTTTCTCCAAGGATAGCGCACCAAACAAGAGTTGATCAGATAGTCCAAACCATAACCAAGAGATAGTCCAAGCCAAAACCGAAATTTGCTAGCTACAGCAGCTGCAATGGCAGCTCTCCTCCAAACTTGCGGACAAACTGGGCAACTGCAGTGCGCACAAGTGTTGCTCTGCAATTCGGAGAATGCCTGCCAGAATGAAGACTGGCCTCCTGAATTTATACTAATTCTGGCTAACTGCCTGGGTCGACTTCTCATTCGGGGTGCCTATTTACTTAGTATATAATATTTCTTCTGGCCGACTTCTTCTCTTGGAGGCTAATAACCTAATACAAATTATCCTCTTGAGTTGACTTGTCTTCTAGGGTTATTAGCCAACTCATTAGGGTTTCTTCTTGCTTCCTGGAATATTCTATTCTCGTTAGGTTTACACGTGGAGGTAAATACCTCCCACAGCTACCATAATATCAACACTCCCTCCTAGATAGGGAGGTATTACAAGTAATGGTCTTGAGCACAAACATATCATTCACCCGGTAGCATCAACATAGTTGTATAGATTATCTTATGATTAGTTCATGAGCACCATCATCACTATCAATGTCATCAACTGCATCATCTCTCGAAACCATACTCCATCTGAGTAATCAGACATGATGTTGGATAAGTCACTCACTCCATAGAGTGACACAAGAACCATTCTTCCAATCCAAATATATGTCCTAGAAGAATAAATGTCCTGAACCATTTTTTCATCTGGGAAATCTCTGTCCATTGATCATCCATCTAGTCGGTAATCATTTCCAACACTGTTAATAGTCTTCAAGGCAATCAGAACAATATCATTCAATAGAACACAACTGTGTCTATCCATAGTAGTACACAACTACAATCCAGTGGTACACTACCACACTAAGTGGCACACAGATACTTGATCCGTGACGTATAGTCACAATCAGTGGAAAACATCCACCACAGTAGCATACATCTATTGTCTAGAGACATACAGTCTCCATAACAAACATCTGATATCAACCTGCATAGAAACAATGTTATGATATAAACTGAATCATCTGGGCCATTCTTCCACTCACATCTGTGAGATCTAAAAGAGCATCTGCCTTTAGAAGGTAAAACATCAATGATGAGCTATCTGGACTATTCTTCTCAAGCAAGGAAGAATAATTGTCCTAATTTCTGAGCCTAGACCATTCCCCACCCTGGGCCATTCCTCCGACACTAAACAAAGTGCAACCTGGAGAGAATGAGTCTACCCTAAGGAATGCATGTCCCTGATTGCTGAACCTGGACCATTCCCCACCCTGGGCCATTCCTCCGGCACTAAACAAAGTGCAACCTGGAGAGAATGCATCCGCCCTAAGGAATGACTGTCTGGACCATTTCCTAAGGGAATGACTGTCCTGCACCAACCTCCAAAACGAACCATTCCCCATGTTAACCACAATGGGAAATCGTTATCCGGCGAGGCGGGCCAGTCTTCTTGAGTAACCCTCAAGAAGAGAGACTGCCCTAGACCATTCCCCATGTTAACCACAATGGGAAATCGTTGTCTATGGTACATCAGCAATCCATCGAACCATTTTCATTACGAAAATGACCATTCGATCGGGACCATTTTCCGAACTGGAAAATGCCTGTCCGTCAAAAATCTCAAACCAATTTCCGAACTAGAAAGGAACTGCTCACCCTGGACCATTTTTCGAACTGAAAAATGATTGTCCATAAATCAATAACACATCAGTGCTCCCTCCCAACCTGGGAGTCATCTCTTCCTTTTTCAATAAGAAAGTCGTCTCCACAAGCTCCAGCTTGAGTACGCAAACTCTTTCATCTTGGACAGAAGCTTTACCAAAATGTCTGCTTATCTGCTCATCTGTGGAGATATATATAGGAGAACCACTTTTTCCTTTCTGGACTTCATCACAGAGAATGTAATACTTGATCTCAAATGTACTTCAGTTTTCTGGAACATTGGTTTTTCTCTGAAGGCTTCATATAGCTCTGATCAATAAAGTATATCATTGTTGGATTCCTCTTTGGTTACTGCTAGCTAACAACATCATGGAAAGGATCAAACTGGAACATATCCAAGTGATACTTCTTTGGCCATCATGGGAGTTTGACACGAATTAGCGATCCATCATCCTGAGCTTCTGAGTAACCATTCTGATACAATATCTTTGTTATAGAAAGTCTTCACCATGCTTCTGCTGTGCATTGGAGATTCTCCACCAAATTGGCTTCTTCCATCTGCATACAAGGGACTCTTTCTGGTATACCTCAAAGCTTTGAGGTTGCTCTTCATATGCTCTTTGTTCAATTTCTCTGGAGAACAGTCTTGCCTTTATCTGATGTAAAAACTCCAACCCATGGATATTGCGGATGATATAATGAGTTATGTAGAGGTATATCTAGTTTACTAGAACGAATAATCATCATAGTCTTCTCCCTCCATCTAGGAGAACCTCTAGTTCTAGATCTCGCAATGCTTTCATTCATAAGTCTTCCATACACTGTTATTCATCACAACTCTCAGTTCCTCTGCTTGATTTCTTTTAGTGAGTTCATATCAGGCTGGAAATCTTGTGATTCTTGATACAATGACTGGTTGTTCTGGCTTTTCTTTCTTTCTTGGAATCTTCATGTTCTTCCTCATGGAGTTTCTTATAGATTCCATGCCCTAGAGATTCCATTTCTTTCTTTCATCATAGGATCACGGACGTGGATGGACAACCAGGGATACTTTAAGGCTTCTTTTTGAAGAAGACTTCTTCTAAGGTCAAACTAAAACACGTATTGTTTTTCATGGTTGCTACCATGGATATATACTACATCATCTTCAATGGATCATAGGATTAGCTCCCTCCTAATCCTTGCTTCATGTATGAGTGCATGGATCATAGAATTAGCTCCCTCCTAATTCTGAGAATGCCTGCTAGAATGAAGACTGGCCTCCTGAATTTATACTAATTCTGGCTAACTGCCTGGGCCGACTACTCATTCGGGGTGCCTATTTACTTAGTATATAATATTTCTTCTGGTCGACTTCTTCTCTTGGAGGCTAATAACCTAATACAAATTATCCTCTTGAGCTGACTTGTCTTCTAGGGTTATTAGCCAACTCATTAGGGTTTCTTCTTGCTTCCCGAAATATTCTATTCTCATTAGGTTTACATGTGGAGGTAAATACCTCTAGCAGCTACCATAATATCAACAATTCTCAAGTTGAAAGAAGTTTTATTTGTTTCTAGTTTGAAGAAAAATCTTCTTCTGGAATCTTGTATGAAAGATCTACGTTGTGTGGCCAAATTTGATGCTCACAAGGTCATCATTAGAGATCGCCATATTGTGGAAAAAAGGGTTCAAGATCAGAGGTCTTTATAGATTGCAAGCAGATCCAGTAAAGCATGGTGCTCATTTGCATAGTAATACCAAAGTGTGTGAGCTTTGGCTTAGGTGTTTTGGTCACTTACACTATGGGGAGCTTCCTCTCTTGAAGAACCTAGTGCAAGGATTGTCGGACTTTGAGGTGGAGAAGAAAAGAGTATGCAAGAGATGTGTTCTCGATAAATATAGTATATACCAAGGTTGTCTTTCAAGCAATAAGACGAAATCAAGAGGGAGTCTTGAGCTAGTCCATTTATAGGTGTGTGGACCTATGCTTTCCTCTTCTTTGAGAGGTAATTTGTATCAATGTAGTTTGACTCGAAAAAGACTCGCCAACAAACCTCCCACTCACCAAACTTGCCACAAACTCACCATACTCACCAAGACTCACCATCAAATTCACCATATTTTTTGTGCAAAAAATTTACTATGTTTTGAGGTTTTTCTGTATTGGCCAAGTCTTGCCAAGTCTTTGTCGAGTTTGAGTGTGACAAAATTGATTTGTATTTTATAACTTCCATTGGTGATTCCTCATGCAAGTCCTGAATTTGTTTTTTGAAGACTAAGGATGAAATTTGAATTGTTCAATAAGTTCACAGAGTTCAAAGCCTTGGTTGAAAATCAGACAGGGAAGAAGATCAAAGTGCTTTGTTTAGATAATGGAGGCAAGTATACCTCCACGAAGTTTGATTCTTTTTGCAAGAAAGCAAGGATCAAGGAGTTGACAATACCCTATAACCCACAGCAAAATGGGGCCCCTAGAGGAAGAACGGTTCTATTGATTCATGGCATGGATTTTCCCATGTGTCTTTGGGCAGAGGCTTGTAATACAACTATGTATATTTTGAATAAGTGTCCTCACAGGATCTTGAAGGATAAGACACCATTGGAGGCATTCACTAATGTGAAACCAAAGGTATCACATTTTCATGTATTTGGTTGTCCCATTTATATTCATGTTCATGAAGAGTAGAGGACTAAGTTGGAACCCTCAAGTATCGAGGGCATGTTTTTAGATACAATGAGACTTCTAAAGCTTACAAGATTTATAACCCAACATGGTAGAAAACTATGGTGAGCCGAGATGTGAAGTTTGATGAGGATGTGTGATCCTCTAGATCACAGGTATCTCCTTCAAAAATTGAAGGGAGTAAGAAGGTTGTTGTTCCAAAATCTAATTCAAAGGCAAGAGATGAGCAAGATCTAGGTGTGTGCAAGGAGAGCTTAAGGAAGGATACATCCTTACCCTCTACTTTGGTCTACAGGAAGCCAAGATGGCTTACTCAAACATTGTAGGATGCATAGGAGCATGTAGGAGCACCTAGATCTTCAATGAGGGCAAGTATACCTCCTAGGAGATATGTTAACCATATTGCATTAGTTACTTCCATTTGTGAGCCTTCCAGTTGTTTTGAGGAAGTGTAGTGCAATGCCTTGATGGAGGAGAAAATATTTGGGTGACACTGCATTTTGAGGGGTAAATGATTGATTTCAAGATTGCAACATACTCAAATTTGTAGACGTCGGGTTTAGTTGAGATTGGGAGGGAGAGGACCATTGTTGGTGAAAACATTTTCCTCGCAAAGAGGGAGTGTTAGGTTTTGGGTTGCTCTGAAAGTGTTTACACCTTGCTAGGGGTGCCTGTGGGGTGCATGGTGAAACCCTAGCCCCTTAGTTGTGTCTAAGACCTTTAGGTTGATGACATTTGGAGAGACTTTTGTTGGTGACTGGTTGACCTTGGACTCAGTGCTAGATATGGCACACTCCTTTATGAGGTGATTATCTTATGTGGCATTGATATCTTCTACATGGTACGTGTGTTGAGGAGGATGGTCACTTGCTTGGGTGTTGGAGTTACCTTGGAGGAGCAACAATGGGCACTAGGAGGTAGGACACATAGGATGCATAGCCCTGGGAGAATTGGGACCACTTAGCATGCCTTAGGAGGATGAGCACTTCACTTGAGGACGCTTGGGTTGAAGGTGCATCGCTTGGGTTGAAGGTGCATTACTTGGGGTTGTATGCAGTGTTCCACATGTTAAATTTTCCTATTATTCAGTCACTGAGATTAATGCCAATAATTACTAAACTCAAAAATTTAATTTGCTGATATAAATTTCAGAATTATGCAGTTAACCTACAATTGAGTAATAAACCATNCTGGGAGAATTGGGACCACTTAGCATGCCTTAGGAGGATGAGCACTTCACTTGAGGACGCTTGGGTTGAAGGTGCATCGCTTGGGTTGAAGGTGCATTACTTGGGGTTGTATGCAGTGTTCCACATGTTAAATTTTCCTATTACTCAGTCACTGAGATTAATGCCAATAATTACTAAACTCAAAAATTTAATTTGCTGATATAAATTTCAGAATTATGCAGTTAACCTACAATTGAGTAATAAACCATAAAAATGACAACGAAATCATAAACAACACACACATTTGAACACAGATATTTCTGGGCAATGCCCCTGGAAAAAACCCTAAGGGAAAACCAGTAAGTGGAGGTTTTATTGGCTTCAGAGGAACAAAAAATTACAGTAGCTAATTCATAAATTTCTTACAGCCCAGCAAAAGCGACCTGCCTTTTTGGTCTTGCTTTTTCGGCAGCTTTTTCGGCCCTGCTTTTTCGATAGCTTTTCCGGCCCTAAAAATCGACCCTACTTTTTTATCTGCTTTTTTGGCCCCACGTTTTTTGCCCTAAAAAATTGGTCCTACTTTTTCAGCCCCAAAAAATTGCCCTTTCCTCCAACTACAAATTCACCCTCTTCCTCTCAGCTCAATGTGTCTCTCACACCCTCACACTGTGTATGTGACTCTCTCACCTACTCACACAATGTTTGACACAAGTACATGAACAAAGACTCCTTTGCTCCAATGCACTTTTTGTGTGCCTCCCACTCTCCTTAGATCTGCTTTTATAATCTCCTAATGACTAAAACCCTATCTCCAAAGTGATCAACAATCAAGATCTGCTCTTGATCTCTTGAGATCAACAGCTGTGACTTAATCTCTCATTGAGATGACTTAAATCACTTAAGTCACTCAACTTTATAAAAGGTCACTTTAGTCATTAAATAAAAGCCACTTTGACAATAAAGTTGATATCTAGAGACTGTCACTCGGACACTTCCACATGCTAGGCACTGCCAATGCAGAAGTACTTGTTCGAGCTACCTGAAAAACTAACACCATGGGGACGCGTCCCCCACGTTTCCCACGTCCCTGGGATGGGGGGACGTTTCCCCATGTCCCCTTTATGGGGAGACGCAGGAAACGCGACTCCTTAAGGTGGGGAACAAGTCTCCCCGAAAGGGGGACTCCTGGGCGTCCCCCTTGAAAAGGGGGACTTCTGGACGTCCCCCTCCCCCCCCGAAAGGGGAACTTCTAGGCGTCCCCTCATATTTTTTTTGCCTAATAAGACTTAAAAAACTAAAATTTTAATTTAAAAAAGCAAAAATTAAAAAATTATGTGTGTGTCTGTATATAAGATAAAAGTTAAAACACAATTAATTTATTAAATTTTAAAAACTAAATAATTAAAACACAATTAAATTTTCAAAATTAAAACTTAAAACACAATTAATAACTTATAAGTTGTCATATGCCATCTTATAGCTTATATGAGAGTGACTCTGACCCAGAGAGGGAAGGGAAAATCCCTTTTATGGTCATGATGGCTTCATGCAGGAGATTAATGTAGACGACCATTCGTGAGATTGACTCCATGATGGTCATTTTAAAATTTATTTTCAATGTTCATTGTTTTTTCAGTTTTAACTTTCGAGTCTTGACTCTAGATACTGATGACCTCGGACCTTGACTCGTCACTCTTTACTATTTTAAATTTTTGAGTGTGAGTAATTCCAATTTACTAATTCAGACTTTAGTATCTACTATTTAGTATTTTTCTTAGTACTAATTAATTAGATTCTAGAATGATGAATGATGAATTTAATATTTAAATCAACATATCAATATTTATTATTTCACTGTTTTTATTTCAACTTTCATTTATGATTTATGAATCAATGTATTTCATTACTGAATTTGAATTTGAATTTTGAATCATGTTTAATAGTTTATATCATTTACAAATTTGAATTTTAAATTTACTAATTTAGTAGTATTTAGTATTTTAGTATTTACTGATGAATTTGCAGGGGATGAACATTGAATTGTTATTGTTGAGATTTTAACATTATTATTTTTATTTTTTATCTTTTATATTATATATGCAAGTCCCCTCATCTCCCATTTCCCTAAAATCCCTAAAATTTGGGGGTACTTCCACGTGTCCCCCCCTATGTGTCTTCCTGCACCCATGTCCCCCCATCCTGGAGACTTGGTGGAACATTAGTTGTATGTGGACTTAGGACACATATGTTAAGGAGTATTGGAGCATTGGATGTTTTCTTGGAGATCGAAGAGCCTTGTGATGAGTGCTTGACACTCAAAGCCCATGCTTGGAGAGCACACCACTTGAGGAGCCTTATCTTGACATCTGTACACCTTCAAGAGAGCGCTTCACTTAGAGACCTTCTCTTGAGGGCCTAGTCCACTTTACTATTGTTGGCATCCCTCGTATATTCTATATAAAGGGACAAGAGAGTTTTTAGTTGTAGCATTCATGTAGAAGCATGTGAAAATTCATTAGATCATTTTATATCTTGAAGATGAACTTGTCTTGAGTCTTTGTACTTGTCTTTATGCAAGGGAGGAAGGCACCAAGGTTTGGGAGAGGAAAAACATAGATGAGACTAAGCAGTAAGGTTTGAGTACTTGTATGAGAAGGACCTAGGGTTTGTGGCAAAGAAACCCTAAAAGAGACTTGGAGAGCTTGTGTGAGGCAAGCTTGATGAAACATCAAGAGTGGACTTGTTTGTGTTGATGCTAGCTTGTTGTGGAGCCTTTGGTGTGGCTAGAGAGCTTGGTGGGATGCCTTGCTAGGCCTTTGTATTGCTGATTAGGGTTTGTTATTGATGGTGGATGCCCTAGCCAAGGTTTGGAGGCATTGGAGATTCCTAGCTTGTGATAAGCTTGAAGGACTATCTTGTACCAGCATGTGATAAACTGTTGGTATATACTTATAACTTCATTCTTATGTATATATGAAGTGTACTTTACTGTCCAAACTTTGTGTGCTTGCAGATCTGAATTTCAGCTTATATTTTGATGGTGAATGAGTAGTTTCTAGGGATGTTTGGTATGTTGATTTATCATGAACAGTTAGCAGATTTTTATGAGTAATTTGACAAGTATATAGAAGCTAAGAGGGCAGAATTGTGGCTATAACACATGCTGTTAATAAGTAATTTTCAGATATGTTATATGTTGTGATTTGTACCCTATGGGCTGGAAACATAGTTCCTTTAAGTACAATTGTTCAATATTTATTTTCTTGGGCTGCCTTGTGTATTTGGTTGGGTAGAAGTGAAATATATACTGTGATAATTTATATTCAGATTCAACCCATCAATAAACAATTACAAAGGTTGATCAATGACTTGGTCAAAGATGAACACTGAGGTACCTACTTATATATTATGCATGACTCCCCATTGTTAAGAAAGATGAACAATTTAGATAGGATAAGAAAATGTATGGGGATCACTGAACCAATTGTGTTGTGGTATAAAAGATAAATCTGAGTGAAGAAAGGTTGAGTCTTGTGGTATCATTAGAGTGTTATCACCCCTCCCAATACCTAGTAAAAGATAGCATTATTGTGTTATTGTTGATATTATGGTAGCTGCGAAAGGTATTTTACCTCCACGTGTAACCTTGACAAGAATAAAATATTCTGAGAAGCAAGAAGTAACCCTAAAGCGTTGAACATAACCCTAGAAAACAAGTCAGCTCAAGGAAATAATTAATATTAAGTATTTAGTCTCCAGAATGAGAAGTCGGCCCAGACAGCTCAGGAAACAATATAAATACAAGTAGCCAGACCTCATTTTGTACACACTGCTCAGAATTGCAGCTGGGAAGAAGTGTGCACGGCAGGAACTGGGCTAGTGCGCAAGTTTGGGGAGCAGTTGCAGCTGGCAGCTGCCGCAATTTGGTTTCCTGGTTTAGGCTCGGACTTTTCGTTGGTTATGGTTGAACTTTCTTATCAGTCTTGGTTATCTTTATGCATTTGCCTTGGTTGGCTATTGGTTTGCTTCCAAAATCATTCTCTGTCAAGGTTAAGGTGCTCGGGGGTGGCTTCGGCCTATGGTTGGGTGACAATATTTCTGTATTGTCTAT
>SNQJ01S0028716.1:128148-142220 GCA_010110895.2 Picea sitchensis
GTATGATAGTATACAACTGGATTGTACTACCATGGATGGACATAGTTCTGTCCTATTAAATGACATTGTTCTGATTGCCATGAAGATTATTAGCTAGATGGATAGTCAGTGTGCTGGTGGATTGACATTCTCCAGGCAGAAAATGGTCTAGGACAATTATTCTTCTAGGACGCATGTTCGGATTAGAAGAATAGTCCTTGTAGCCCATGGTGTGGCTTCCAGCATCTGTTGGAACAATTATTATTCTAGGACATATGTCCAGATTAGAAGAATGGTTCTTGTATCACTCTGTGGAGTGAGTGACTTATTCAACATCATGTATGATTACTCAGATGGAGTATGGTTTCAAGAGATGATGCAATTGATATTGTCAGATGACACTGACAGTGATGATGGTGCTCACGATTTGATCATGAGATAGCATGTGTGGCTATGATGATGCTACCGATTCAACTGTATGTTTGTGCCCAAGACCATTGCCTTCAAATACCTCCCTAGCTAGGAGGGAGTGTTGATATTATGGTAGTTGCGGGAGGTATTTACCTGCATGTGTAACCTTGGCAAGAATAGAATATTCCAGGAAGCAAGAAGAAACCCTAATTAGTTGGCTAATAACCCTAGAAGACAAGTCCGCTCAAGAGAATAATTTGTATTAGGTTATTAGCCTCCAAGAGAAGAAGTTAGCTAAAAGGAAATGATATATATTGTTGGCGACGGAAGTCACTCCTGGATTGCTTGCAGGAGCAGAGCCCGACGCCCATCAGTTTTATGTCATGGTAGTTTTTAATGGGTGATCAAATGGACAGAGACTCGGGAGATGTCACTCTAACTCAGAGACTGGGTCCGGCATGTAAGAAACAAAGGAGGTCTTGATCTAACTTCAGTCAGCGGGTTGATTAAAAGGTGAACAGGTGGAAGACTTGATAAGAAGAGTGAACAAACTACTTCGGGCAACAGGCTTTTAGTAATTTGCAGAAGAAAAACTCTTAAGGCGAGATCCTCTGGTTCAGGGCTTCGAGAAACTGAAAGGGGGACTTGACTGGATTCTCCAATTCCAAGTCGTTTCAGCGTTAAAAAAAATCACAAGGACTGATTAGAGATAATGTGACTGTCACAGTGATCAAACTCTACATCATCCTATAACAGTTACAACTCAAATGGATTCTCCAATTTCGAGCCATTCTAATATAGTGTAGACAAAGATGTGAAAGAAAAACTAACAGTCATCAGACAAGAAGTCTCAAGAGTCTAGACATAACCAGGAAAACAATGCTTCATTAAAGTTTACCACCGGGAGCCTTGCTCAACCATCGATACCTTACAAAATACAAAGACTGAGCCTATATACTCAGAAAAATTCGCTTAGCAGCGACGTCTCAGGGCTTTCAGTGTATGGCGTCTCCTCAATCAAATCTGGCCTGCACTTCTCTTGTCACACACCACCTTAATTCTGCATGGATCGCGCCAGGGGGTAGCTGAGCCCTTAAATGTTGAATTAGCATGTGCAGGCTTCCCTGGCGAGCTGAGGACTCGGCGTGGCTTCCATGGAAAGAACTAGTACAGTGGACCATTTCGGGTAGAGCTTCTAGCCGGGACGTTCATTACTTGTAATTAATGAGTGAAGAGAGGCTTCAACCACCTTATCTCTTATCTCATTTATCCCAAGTAGGCATCGGGATTTAGATCACGTCGAACCAACATCTAGAGACACAGTGCCCCCCTTCTGAAACTCATCTTAGAGGTTTTGGCCTTTTCGGTACAACCCCTTCTACTCCCTCGAGTGACCACAGGCCATGACCTCTCACCTATTTTCCAGAGTGCTTTCGACGTTTCAGGGTTCGCGGATGAGAAAGAGAAGGTCTCTCCCCCTTTAAAATTGCGATGGGCGGAATGCCGGGAAGGCCTAATAGTCGCCACGCGTCCCCCCACTGATCTAACGGTTCTGAACTAATTCGACAATATTGCGGGCCTGGGTATGAGACATTAGCGCCCCTCCTTTAGTCCTGCTCCTATGTGACCGGGCGCCCGAACCATGGGCCTAAGTCTGGGCGCTTTCGGTGTTTCGGGGTTTCGAAATGTGAAATGTCGAGGAGTGCTTATAGCTCGAACTCCCGAATACCGACATGGCATAGATGCGTGCCGCACGTCCTTCAGATGGACGAACCAGATAGTAATCGCTATTATAAAAGGGGTTGTCCCCCTTTACAGGCTCACTTGATATGACCTGGGGCTAAGACCGTGGGCTCGTCGCCAAAGGTGCTTTCGGCGTTTCGCCGATCGACGACTTCAACTGCAATGAACGGACACCTCCTTGACTCCCAAAACCCCGATCCCCGATATGCCGATTGGCAGCCAACTGTCCCAATGGGATCAGACGACCCAGATTTGTCCTGAAATATGGGAGCTATCCCCTGTGCTAAATTTCAGGCAACTCGGTAGCCCCGAAAACCCGATGACCGTCGATAAAATCTTTAGGTGGATCTCGATCGCCGACATCAAGACTTCGCCCGCTCGCTTGATGCGTCACTAAAAAAAGGATTCTCCCGTGCTGCGCTTGGGCGCTTCCTGTGCAATGTGCAGACCTGGATGCTCTCGAGCCCAAGACAAGAATAATCGCTAACATATACTAAGTAATTATCACCCAGAATGAGAATTCAGCTCAGGCAGAGTGGCATAAAACAATATAAATATAGGAGTCCAATCTTCATTTTAGCCAGTATTCTCAGAACTGCAGAAGCACACTTTTGCGCACTGCAGTTGGCCAGTTTGTGCGCAAGTCCTGGGAGCAGCTACTGCTGGCAATTTTATAATATGTATTTTTGGTTTTTTTGGGTTGGAATCTCTGATCACTTTTTGTTATTCTTGCATTGCTGGGCTCTCCCTAGAGAGAGGTGCACCACCTTTGTTTGGCTATCTAGCCTAGGGTTTTCTTCCGGAATGATTCTCTGTCAAGGTTAAGGTGCTCGGGGGTGGCTTCAACCTATGGTTGGGTGACAATATTGTTATATTGTCTATCGTTAGACAAGCACATCCATTACTTTCTAACAACATATACAAAACCATGCTATTTTCCAAAGGTTTTCATCATGTGCATGACATTGACTATGATGAGACCTTCACTCCAGTAACGAAGATGGATTCCATACATTTGGCACTTTCCATTGCAGCATCCAAGGGATGGGAAGTCCATCAGATGGATGTGAAGAATGCATTTGTTCATAGTGATCTCATTGAGGAGATCTATATGGAGCAACCCCATGGATTTGTGCAGGATTCATCTTTGGTTTGTCGACTAAAGAAGTCTCTTTATGGCCTCAAGTAGGCCCCGAGGGCATGGTATGCCAAGATGGAGTCCTACCTGTTGTCATAGAAATTTGTACATTGTAAGTCAGACTTGAATGTTTACATGCTCAAGATGACTGATTCACTTCTACTCCTATTTTTGTATGTTGATGATTTGTTGATCACCGGTTGCTCGACTTTAGCGATTGCTGCAGTCAAGAGGATTCTGCATGACAAGTTCTTGATGATGGACATGGGTCTGCTACATTTCTTGCTTGGACTCAATATCAGTCAAGATGTGTCAGGCATCAAACTATCTCAGGCCAAGTATGCACGAGATCTCCTTGAGAGATTTCACATAACAGACTGCAAGTCTGCCCCAACTCGTTTCCTATCGGGAGTCAGACTTGAGGATGGCGGGGACACTCCACTGGTAGAGAACACACTGTATAGACAACTAGTGGGGAGTTTGTTGTATCTCACACACTCCAGACCATACCTCTCCTATGCAGTTGGAGTAGTCTCAAGGTTCATGTAGGAGTTGCATGAGATACATTGGAAGGTTGCAAAGCGTATCCTTTGATACGTACATGCCACCATCACCTTTGGGATTCACTATGCAACAAAATCTACATTGGACCTCATCGGGTTCACTGATTCTGACTAGGCTAGCGAGAGCATTGATCGCAAGTCCACATCTGGTTACTCACTCAGTCTTGGTTCCATGCCTATTTGTTGGTCGATCAAGAAGCATGCTGATATTGCTCTATCTTCAACTGAGGTAGAGTACAAAGGGGTAGTTAACATAACCATTCAGGCTATGTGGTTACAACATTTTCTCACTGAGTTGGGAATTCAGTTTCACCAACTGATCGTCATCTGGTGTGACAACCAGAGTACTATGAAGTTCTGCAGAGATCCAATTCAGAGGCAGCAACCGAAGCACATCGAGATCCACATGCACTACATCCGAGACTTAATACACGAGGGGATCATCAACCTGTAGTTCTTTCCTTCAACAAAATAGATTGTAGACACCTTCACCAAGCAAAAGTTCCATTATTTGCGCAATCATCTTGGAGTGAAGGACACAATTGCTTAGCAACTGTCAGTTCTTCTTTTTACATACATTTGAGGTGGNTCCCATGATGTTTTCCCTCTTTCCTCATTTATTTCAGTGTATATTTTGTATTTGGCTACCTAACATGGCGTCATTGCTGGGACCCATTCTTTATTTTCACCATAGTGATGTTCAGGGGTGGTGTTGGAGATACTTCACACACACCTAGGAATTATTTTTCCTAAGGTTTTCCCTATGTTTAATAGTCATTATTCAGTCTGTTATAGTCTAGAGAGAATATTCCTCTAGGGGAATATTATCTTTAGTTCAGACTTCAGTTTGATCAGTTGAGTGGAGTCTAGATGCCACATTGGGATCATCACCACATATGTGCATTATCCTTGGGATTATCACCAGACTAGTGCATTACTCATGATTCTTGATCTCCTCCTCACTTCACTCTGTTTCAGTCAATTAACTGAAGACTGAGAGACTAGTTAACTCAGACTAGGTGGTAGTTAACTCCTATAACTGCCTGAGAGACTAGACTAGGTGGAAGTTTACTCCCGTAACTGTTGGTGTGTGTCCAGATAACTCTAGACCACCACTATGGCGCATTGGCTTCTCCTCCAGTGTGCATTAGTTGAGTTATACAGAGTATATCATGTGTAAATTATCATTCATTCATTTGGTTTATGAGAATTCTTCCATTCTTTCTCTCATGTTTCTCTTTTCTTTGCAAACTGTGTATGCCATTTACTAGCTAGATCTTTTCTGTGCAGGTTCAATACATTTACAATCATCTCACTCACCAATGATATAGTCAGCTTTGGGGGAATCTATCTTGGCTTTGCAATGAACAATGTTGCAGAATACAGTGCCGTTATTGAACTTCTAACTGAAGCATTTGCTTTCGGCATACTGCACTTGATAGTATGCTTAGATTACGAGCTCGTCGTTTCACACCTCAACTTGACTTATTCTACTCGACATGTTATCCTTTTCTGGAAATATTTAAGGGTACGGCTCTTGGAATGATTATTTCATTTTATCTCTTATCAACATATACCAAGACAATTCAATTGTTTAGTTGACTCACTAGCAAATTTTGTTTTGATTTGGCATCTAATTCATTAAAAAACATCACATTCAACATTCATTGTATAAACCGTTATACACATCATTCATCACATATACATAAGCATAAATAACAAAGCCATATATATATATATATATAAAGTGTGTCCAAAAACATCTAAAACCAGTATAACATAACAAAATTGGGTTATCCGCCCATACATCCACAAATCAAATATGCATCAAAGTCCACCAAACTAAAGAGCACTAGTCATCACCAGGAGAGATCTTGTCATTATAGCTAATCATTACTCGTGTGACCTTTCACAGAAGGTGCCCGAACCGATTCCCCACACCCACTACATTCCTCGACATATGTAGAGGTATATCATCCATGTGCGACAATGGAATGCCAACAATCTAGCACTCAATATTTTCCTCGAGATCTTCTGATAGCTCTACATTGACTCCTCTACCGTGTTGTTCTCAGCCAACACCCAACCACTCACCTCGCCTATTCAACGACGACATACCCACTGGACATACTGGTGCACAATCTACACATCAAACATCATTTATTATGTTACACACAAAAACATTTATATATAACAAAATCATTAAAAATACCAAAAACACTGTAAATTTATCTTTCTTATCAAACTCATCGCTGAACCTTTCCCCCTAGGGGAGAACCATATTGGGATCATCATGATAGTCAATTCCATGATATGCCTAGTCATCCACCGCCACTATCTGGTAGTCCCACCATCGGAAAAATTTCGCATCAAATTGAAACTGTGGTCCCCTCCCTGAGTCGGGACAACATATCTATCCATTTTTTCATTATCGGATCCATGAACCCAACATTTGGCACTACATCCCATGGACATGATGTCGAAATCCACTCAAAGAAGAAAGATAACAATATGGATCCATAGCCAAATTGTTTCTGTCGTCCCAACCTACATTTGGTCAGTTTCTCTTTCATATTTCCCAGCATGGCTGCACACCAATTGTACACCATGGGAGATAGACTCATCACTGCATAATCCACTTGACTCCTCGAAGCCAAGTGCAACCCCATACTCCCTGCCGCCCATGTAATGGTGAACAAGACAATGCGTAAGGTAAGGTCCATCACCTGCCCAATTGGCARCTTATTGTTGCTCTTCTATGTCACGGGGCGACAATACCGCACCACATAATCAACTACTTGATCGATGCCTCTTCTTTTACCACCCACTAGAACCATTGTAGCATCACGACGGGACAATCCTGTCAGGAAGTACATATCTTCCATATCTAATGTCAATATATGATCCCGTACAACGAAGTGTTTCCTGTCTAGATCCCACATATTAACCAAAGTCTATAGCATAGCAGGCTGGGCCCGCATGTTTTAACACAGGAAAAATTTCAACAATCCACAGTTCCGCAAAACATCCAGAGTGGGAGGATCATCCATAGCAACATTGCCATTCAATTCATGTTCATGTTCCCTCCACTCCAACATTGTGCCCACACCTACCAAAGCCACAATTGTTTTTTGTTAGAACCCAATCATCAAAGTAAATTCATGAAAAACTTTACAAAAATGGCAAAAATCCACTCGGTCGCACCCCTCCTTGGTGGACAAAGCGATTGGTCGCGACTATCTTGCTCGGTCGTGCCCCCCTTTGGCCCACATAACACTCGTCACAACCATATGGCTCTGTCTCCCCCTGGCTATGTCTTTGGAGCGACCGGTCTCCCTCTCCTTCACAACTCAGAGTGACCAAAAAGTTCAGTTGCCCCTTCAAGTAGGACAGTCACGACGGCGCACTTTCAAAAAATTCGTGGCTTGCCACATCCAAAAAAATGAATGAAATGCAAAAATAACACATGGGTTTTCTAAATTGGGATCCAACCTGTTACTTGGTGGCTGATGGTTGCAAGATCTCTGGCTCCACTCTCTACATTCGCTGCTCCAAATTTTGGAAAGAAAAGGGCTCCCCAAGTCTTTATAAAGGTAAATAGGTAAAATGAGGTAAAAACTCTCTTTTTTACTCCATATATGGCTTCTTTTTAACCCTTTTCATACTAGAACTAGCTTATTTTCTTCATTTTTTGGACATTTATCTTTTTTATTGCTCTTGGAACCACATACTAATCTGTTTTTTGTCAGGAACACTATTAATATAAACTATGGAACCATTCTACCAAGTCTTCTTTAAGATATTTTTCGACTCCTTAAAAAATAAAAGTTCTCCGAGTATGTTTGTCTTTTCACACTCATCTAATGGATTTGAAAAGACATCCACTTGGTGTATGTTTACCCCTTTTTCGGGCCATACAAACTATTTATGAAAAATGATCTCATCATAGAGGACTCTTTAAGCTCTTTTCAAACTCGTTAAAAAATGAAAAGGTTGTCGAGCGATCTTGTTGTCTTTCACGCTCGTTAAAGTGAATTAGAAAGCACGTCTGTTGAGCAATATTTTATCTCTTTTTCGGTCTCATCAGACTATTTACGAAAAAGGAATACCCTATCCCTTGTGGTTAGGAGAGTTATCTTAGGTATTATTTTATACTTTTTCGGACTTTGGAGACTAATTTGATGAAAAATAGCCTTTTGGAGTTTTCTTTACGACCTTTTCAGACTCTCTAAACAGTAAAATGCCATCGAGTTTACCTTCCTTAGACTCATTAAACTCTACATCGAAGGACCCACACACATGACTGAACCCATCCTTCCTAAGGTTTGTTAATAATATGTTGAGGGACTCATCGCCATATGAGCTATATCAAGCATTTGTTATCCTCCTCCAACTCGTAAAACTAGAAGGAGGTACTCACCAATCATGGTGGGGATTTTTTAGAGGGTTTTTCCATCTTGTTACCTTCATTATCTGGCAACTATCATCACTTCGAGTCATCATTGAACAATACACCTGTTCTATCATCACATACAATAGTCGGGTCCTCCATTCTCTCTCATTAACCACCATTCCCATCATTGTGTCATGTTCCACTCATCGGTTCATGACCAACTCTTATAGTTTTCATCTGAGTTAATGTTTCTAAGTCAAGCCATTTGTCGTGCATTCTTGTTCAAGGTAATTTTCTTTGCGTCAGCCACCTGCAGTGCTTTTTCCCCCTTCTCCCGACCATCCTTGTGTCAGTTGTGCTCCATTATTATTTTCACACCATCTATCTTTACCTGTTTTGTGTTACTTAATGGAGGATACATCAAGGCCCTCCTTTGATGAATTTCACGCCGTTGACTCCAACTCATTATCCATGATTGAAATCTAGAAACCCATTAGTACCTTGGGACTTGCAGACATCAGTGGAAAGTCTCCTTGCATTTTTATAGTGGGTTTAGATCATTGAATCCTATCGAATGAATCTACGAGTGTTCGACCTCAAATCATTTATTCACACTCTGTAGATTGTACTCGCTATGTTGGGTTCCATCATCATCATTAGTGGACTCCCTTGCGTTTGTTAACGGTATCCATCAATGATCAGTAATTAGACGGTTTCTACCATGCTCGACTTCATATCTTTTATTCACATCTCGTAGATTCATACCATTCGAATGTCAGACTAAGACCTTGGGAAAGACCACATTCTTGTTCGATGCTTCTCTTTCCCAAGCTGCGATGGAGACTATTCATGAGCACTTCACAGATTGCTCAGTTCTTGAGACATCTCACTGCTTTGTATGATGTGCCATAGATCCACATTTGTATTTGGTCAGGGCTATGATTTCACTTGGTTCTTGAATGGATCTACCGTGTATGTTATTGTGGCCATGCCCTAGTCCGTTGCGTCATGCATGGATCCACAGTGTAATTTTTGTGGTTGTGCTCTTGTTTCTTTTACTGAGAATGGGTATACCTGCCTCAAAGATGTTTTCTATGCAAAACTGATGACGCTCTCTTCCAAGTCTCTTTTGCCCAAAGATTCATGACTTTTATTGGTAAAGTATTTCGTCCATTAGACACTTTAGGGGGGCATCTTTTATAGAGTTATTAACCCCCTAACTATTGAGCCATAATCTCTTAAGATGTTACCTATCCAATCGAACAATTTTCGTCACCTTTTCCTTGAGTTTCTAGCCCAATTTCCTCTTGGTCACTCTTGCCCTTCATTGAGGGTGCGACCAAAAGGGTTGGTCGCCCTTTCTAGATTGCCAGGTCATGATCGGTCGCTCTGTCTATGTGTTTAGGGAGCGATCGAGCCTAGAAACTCCATATTTGAACTTGGTTGCGATGAATGAGACGTTCAACTGATTTCTCGGGGTTTAGTCTCAAGAAGGCTTCTATTATGAGATCTAGGATCTTATCCTAGTAACCATATGGGATTATCCCTAAAGCCCTATAAGAACCAATTCATTTCCCATGAGAAGAGGGAGGAAAGAACTAGTAAACTTATGCTGCTATTTTGGCTACCAGATTTCGGCAAGGAACTTGGATAGAGATTGTTGCATCAACTTCTCCATTTGTAAGTTGTAATGTTGCTTCAATAATTAATAGAAGGTGTACTAGACGTTTCCCTCTACTCAATTGTGTACTTGTTTTCTTGTATTCATTTGGATAAACTTAATAGAATTATGTGTTATAATCTATTAGTAGATTTATCATTGATTTGTATGCATCTACTTTGATCTTGGAAAGGATCTTGTTTCATTGTGTACAGATCACTATCTCTTGGAGTGGGAATAATATTCACATAAGAAATCAACCAGGAGCGTGTAGGGACAACCTTCGGAAATCAAGTAAGTCTCTTCATCATAAAGACTCCTAGTTATCTTTTGCATATAGATCAGATCATAAAACTCCCGTAGATTACATCTCTATTTCTATCTTAGGTATAGGAAGAACCTAAAGGAGCTTAGCTCCTGCATAGCTCAAAATCCCTACAACACTAACCCCTTGGGCTAACAATGTATTTACAATGTATGTGGTTATTATATAAAGATTATGGTTCATGGAATCCATTATGTGGAGCACATTAGAGGAAAAGGATGAAGTGAATATCTCTTAACACTCAAGATATTATATAGTGAAATTGTTTGGTTTTCTTGTGATCGGGTAGAAATTTGAGGATCCATGCATTGGACAATTGTTGTTTTCCCCTTCTTAATGTTACCTACCCTTTAGGCTTCTAATAAATTAGGATGCTTCTAGAGATGTATTAAACTTCATGGGCACGTCCTTTATGTTTGTTTCAATGTGTTTGTGTCACTGAGATAGAAGTATGTGATGGAAAACAAAATTAACCTATCTAAGGAACTATGTGGCATACCACATATCGGTGAAAATGAAATGACGAGGACTATCCATCTATGAGTGTCTTACCTGCATCTAAACTGTCATTCATGTCCATATTCTTCAATCAACTTCAGGTACCAAAACCACATCGTCGAGGCTTCTTCAAGGGTTGAAATCAATGACAACCAATATTTCAACAATCTCCCCCTTTAGAATTTATGGAAACACTTAGGCATGGAAATACTCATGCTCATGCACATGCTCCCCCTGTGACCATTGCTCCCCTTATCCGCATGCCTCTATCATCTCCAAATCATCTCTCTCTGTATCCTCTTTCTTTTCTCCATTTCCATGCCTTGGTTCTTTCTCTACCCCTTTGACATCAATGGAAAAGGGTAATCCTCCTCTGGGGGTTGCTCCCCCTATATGGAATAACTCTTCTTAGCCTACCGGTCTTTCTCTTCATGGTTCTTCCTCATGTAGATCTCAGATGTATATGAAAATCTTTCAAAAGTTTCTTCACTTGGACTCTTCATGTCTTCGTTTCTCTCCCTTTTTATTATTGTGATTGAAGTCATGTGAACCACTGTGGGGCTGAAACTACTCCAAGTTCTTGTCGCAAATACTCAAAAGTTTCCCTTGCAAGAGGTTTGGTGAAGATATCTGCAATCTGCTCTTTTGTCCTGACATACTCTAGCTTGATGTTATTCTTTGTAGCATGTTCCTGTAGAAAGTGATACTTAATCAAAATGTGCTTCATCTTAGAACGCATCACTAGATTCTTGGAGATACCGATAGCACGTTGTCACAAAATATCGAAATGGGATCATCATAATTTACTTGTATATCCTGCAAAGTTTTCTTCATCTAAAGAATCTAAGTACAACATGTCGCTACTGCAATTTATTATACTTCTGTTGTGGACAAAGACACTGATGAATATCTTTCTCAATCATGATACCAGACACTCACCCAAGTATAAAGCTGCTCCACTTGTACTTCTTCTATCATCAAAAGAACCTACCCAATCTACATCTATGTAGTCAACTAGAGATAGTTCAATCCCTCTTGGATACCATAATCCAAAATCTTTTATTCCTTTGAGATATCTGGATATCCTCTTTACTGTCATAACATTTGATTCCTTTAGTGCTGCTTGAAACCAGCTTGCAACATGTCCAACTTCTTGCATTACATATGGTCTAGATGTTGTCACATAGTGTAAAATACCAATCATCGATCTGTATAGTCGGTGGTCTGCATCCTTAGAGTTATCATCCTTACTTAACTTGCAACTGGTTTGCATATGATTACTTACTAGTTTGTAACCTTCCATTCCAAACTTATTTAGCGTTTATATGATATACTTGGTATGAGAGATGAAAATACCTTTGTCACTCTTACATATCTGTAGTCCCAAAAGGAAGGTTAACTCACCAAGCAAGGACATCTAAAACTCGTTCTGCATGTCTTTGGAAAAATTCTGACTCATCTTGTCATCATCAGTTTCAAAGATAATGTCATCTACATAAAATTCAATTATCAATATACTGTTTCGATCCACTTTTATGTAGGGATTCTTGTCTGCATTTTCTTTCCCGAATCCATGTTGTTGTAGATACTTGTCCAATCTTGTATACCATACTCTGGGGGTTTGTTTAATTCCATATAATTCTTTCTTCAACCTGCAAACGTAATATTCCTTTTCTGATAACTGAAATCCTTTTGGTTGCTCGATGCAAACTTCTTCTTCTAATTCTCCATTGAGAAAGGATGACTTTACATCCATTTGATACACCTTTATTCTTTTGGAGCAAGAATAAGCTATGATCAATATGACTGCTTCCATATTGACAACCCGGGGAAAGGTCTCTTCAAAATCTATACCTTCAACTTGAGTGTATCCTTTATATACCAATATTGCTTTGTTTTTGGTCATCTGTCCATCCTCATTCAATTTGTTCCTGAAAACCCACTTTGTACCAATCACATTCTTATTCCTTGGTCTTGGAACAAGTTCCCAAGTGTCATTCTTCTCTATTTGATATAACTCTTCATCCATAGCTTTGATCCAATATTCATCCCTGTTGGCTTCTTCAAAACTGCTTGGCTCAATTGTGGATAATAGTGCTAAGTGTTGTTGTTCTAGAGAACGTATTCTTCTTCTTGTTTCAATTCCTGCATCTTTATTCCCAATGATCTGTTTTGGTGGATGATTTTTTTGCACTGGTCTGCTGGGTGTCTTTGGAGGTACCTGAAGATCTTGCTACTCTTGCTCTGCTTCTAACTACTCTTCTTCTTCATCAACTTCTTCATTTACTTATTATTCTTTCAAATCTTCTTTACGATCATGTTCCACAGAATCTTTGCTTTCTTCTTTTATCTTCCATCCGCCTTTCTCATAAATCATCACATTGATGCTTTCCACTATTCTATTGAGTCTTATATTGAAGCATTTTTATGCTTTGTTTTTGTTTGAGTACCCAACCAATATGCATTTATCAACTCGAGAGTCAAATTTTCCAATCCTACCATCTTCACTTTTGATATAGCATTTGCTTCCAAACACTCCGAAATGATTCACATTTGCTGGTCTTCCTTTCCATAGCTCATAGGGAGTCTTATCACTATTATTTCAGAGCATTCCTCTATTCTCGATGTGCACTGTTGTATGCACTTCCTGTACCCAAAATATGTCCCTCAACTTGGAATCTTTAAACATGGTTCTAGCCATTTCATGTACTATTATGTTCTTCATTTCGACAACTCCATTTTAGTGAGGTGTCCCGACTGCCGAGAACTATCTCTTTATCCCATGTTCACTACAAAAATCCATGAATTCCTTTGATGTAAACTCTCCTCCATTTTTTGATCTTAAACACTTAATTTTCGATTATGTCTCAGTTTAAACCATTTCCTTGTATAGCTTGAAGTGTTCAAATGCCTCTGAATTCTTCTTGAGAAAGAAAATTGCAGTCATTCTTGTGTAGTCATCAACCAATATCACAAAGTACTATTCATCATTCAGTCCCTTCGTTCTTGTCGGTCCACATAGATCAATATGTACAATCTCTAGCGGTTTTGTTGTGGAGTACTCTTTTGATTTCAACTTCGTCTTAGTTTGTTTTCCCCATAGACAATGATTGCATAGAGTATTTGTTGGCTTCAATATCTTGGTAATTTCTCGTACTGCTTCCTTTTTGCTGATTTTGACAAGATTATCAAAATTTATGTAACCCACTCTTATGTGCAAGAGCCAACTTTCATCTTCCTTTCCTAAGAAACATATTTCCTTTCCAATTTAATTTAGTACATATGTGTTTCTTGGAGTTATTATAGTTGTAACCACCAACTTCCTTGATCCTCCTTTCCTTATCTCCTTGATCACACATTTG